>LOJH01049981.1:0-18641 GCA_001685095.1 Ellobius talpinus
CTTGGGAGCTCAGTCCAGTGCTCCAATGTGGGTCTCTGTCTCTATCTCCATCCGGGTTTGTTTCTTTTCCTTAAAGGTAGGGTCTTACTCTGTAGCCCTGGAACTCACTATGTAGACCCAGCTGGTCTCGAACTCAAAAATCTTACCTGCCTCTGATTCCCGAGCCCAGCGACTAAAGGCATTTGGTTTTTCTGTGACAAGATTTCCCTATGCAGCCTAGCTGGTCTGGAGTTCGGTGTAGCGACCAAGCTGGCTTCAAAGTTAAAGTGATCCTCCTGCCTCTGCCTCCAGAGTGCTAGAATTACAGGCATGAGCCACCAGCCTGACCTCTCCAGTTTTTTGAGTTTACTTAAATTTCATTTCTTAAGATCTCCACGGGTTTTCCATATTTCCCCCTCTACTATTATTTAAAGTTTTTCTTACCAAAGAATTTGTTTCAAACTAGAAATTTTAAAGTTCCAGGCAGAGTACAAAAAGCGCAAAACTTTCCCTTATTTCCCATCAGTTTTGAATTCTCAAAATACAGAATTATCAGTTTTTGTTTCCTGTCAAAAGTTCTCGTGCACGTTAATAAATTCTAAAATATTTTATCTTCTTTTTAGACAGAGACTATTGCATAGCACCCATTGGCTTGGAGCTCAATATGTAACCCAGGCTGTCCTCAAATTAGTGGCAATCCTCCTTCCTCTGCCTCCCAAGTGACAGCATTTTAGGGAAGTGCAAGCACGCCTGGTTCTAAGCATTTGCATACAACTGCCATCAATGGTCACTCACTACCATTTCCATAGGCATTTATGGTGGAAGTAAATGTCAAGAAAAACAGCAGGTATTGTATTTTATCCACTGTCTATTATTCAGTTAGAGGCTGACTGGTCCAAAGGCATCTGAATTCAACATTTCTCACAAATCACATGAGTGCCTATTGACAGACGGAAAGTGTCACAGAATTTCACCTGGCTCTTTTTTCAGATGAAACTTCAGATTCTTTGAGTTTTTTAATTTAAATTTTATTTTTTTAAGATTTATTTATTTTATGTATACCAGTGCTCTATCTACATGCACGCCTTTATACCAGAAGCGGGCATCAGATCTCACTACAGATGGTTGTGAGCCACCATGTGGTTGTTGGGAATCGAACTCAGGACCTCTGGAAGCGTAGCCAATGCTCCTAACCTCTGAGCCATCTCTCCAGCCATGAGTTTGTTTGTTTGTTTGTTTGTTTTTTAATATAGCGAGTGTGTGTGTGTGTGTGTGCGCGTGCTTGCACACAGGCAAGCATGTGCCTGTGTGTAGACATCAAGTTCATCCAGGTGCCAGTGAACAACAGGAGTTGGAGCTTCTGGAACTGGATTCACACGTAGTTGTGAGCTGCCTGTTGTGGGTGCTGAGTATAGAACCTGGGTCCTCTGTGAGAGCAACCCATGCTCTTAACCACCAAGTCAGTTCTCTAGCCTCCAAATTCTGTCTATCCGTCCGTTTCTCTCTCTTCCAAACAATTTCTCTGTGTAACAGCTCTGGTTGTCCTAGAACTTACTTTGTAGCCCAGTCTAGCCTGGAACTGACAGGAATCTGCCTGCGTCTGCCTCCTGAGTGCAGCTGAAAATGCATTATTATGGGCTGGAGAAACGGCTAGTGGTTAAGGCTGTGTACTGTTCTGAGGACCCTAGTTCAGTTCTCAGCACCCACATCAGGTGACTCACGATTGCCTATCACTCCAGCTCTAGAGAATCCAATGCCCTCTGCCTGGGACTGGCTGATCCCAGAGCCCGCTGCCTGCCACCACATGGCCCGCTGCCACCATTTGGGACCTACAGCATTTCTGCTGCCTACTGCCACCAGGGATCTTGCAGCATTTTTAAAAAATCATAAAAGACATATGCATGGTCCTTGTCCTCCCCTCCTCCACACACACACAAGCACACAGGATTTAAAAATAATAATAATAAAAATAGGGCTGAAGAGTTGGTTCCTCAGTTAAGAGCACCCATGTGGCATCACACAACCACATGGAACTTCAGTCTCAAGAGACCTGATTGATGCTTTTGTGGCACCAGGCACACAGGTGGCACACATACATACCTGTAAGCAAAGCATACATAGAAGATAATAAAATAAAAAAAATAAAATTTAAAGAATAAAAATAAGGACTAGAGAGATGGCTCACCGGGTACCAATACTTATGTTCTCTTGGAGGAAGAGATCAGTTCCCAGCACTTACGTCAAGTGACTCACAAATGCCTGGAACTCCAGCTCCAGAGAGCTCACACTCTTCTGGTCTCTGCAGGCACCTGCATGTTCACACACACACATGCACACACACAAATCTTTTTAAGATATGGAGGGCCAGTCAAATGTCTCAGTGGATTAAGGTGCTTCCCACAAAGCTTGACCTGAGTTTGGTCCCTGGAACCCACAGAACTGACAATCACAAGCTGCCCTCTGACCTCCACAAATGCACCATGGCCACACACACATGTCTACACACACACACACACACACACATACGTACACAACTTTGATGAGGGCACTTGGTTCTCCTGCTCACAAACACTGAACAAACAGGAATGTTAATCATGCATGGGTGTGTCCTCAAAGGAGGAAATACCTAATTTTCCACTCAGCTGGGAGTGGATGTTGTTAATGACACAGTGACCTTTGTTATCTGTAAAGCAGTGATTCTCAACCTAGTGGTCGAATGACCCTTTCACTGGGGTTGCCTAAGCCCATCAGAAAATAGATACATTATAATTCATAACATTAGCAAAAATTCCAGTTATGAAGAAGCAGTGAAAATAATTTTATGGTGGGGTCAGCACAACATGAGGAATATTAAAGGGTTGCAGCAGTGGGAAGGTTGAGAACCTCACCCAAATACCCCAGAACGTTACCCCAGACTCTCCCTCCCTAGACCTTTATTTTAGATTTCTCAGTCAATAGAACCCATCTATAGGGGAGATGTTACATGTACTTTAGCCTGCTGACCTCTATGCTATCTTATTCAGAGACCATGCCAGATGCCAGGCTCTTAAGCTACTTAAGCTATAGAACCCATCTTCATGGCAGAGGTCACATGTACTTTAAGTTTTCCATATAATTATGCCTCCTTGTGTATCAGGGATTGTATTATACCTATTATACCAGGAAGCTTTTTTTTCTCTCCAAATTTTACTGTTTAAATATGCTTACAATTAGCAGGGTGGTGGTGGTGTATGCCTTTAATTCCAGCACTTGGTGGTGGTGGGGGTTAGAGGCAAGCAGAGTTTGAGGCCAGCCTGGTCCTCAGAGCAATTTACATGACAGCCAGGGCTACACAGAAGCCCAGTTTCCAAAAACAAATGAAGTTAAAAAAAATAAAACACTGAATATTCACATATGCTCTTATCAAGAGAGCTTTTTCTTGCCCTTAGAGCCCATCATTTTGTCCTCCTACTATCTTGTGGTACAGTCCCTATACACAATAGGAACCACAGGCTATTAAGCCAACTGCAGAGCACCAGGTAACAAACACAGCTTTAGAAGTGTTCCTTCATCCAGGTGGGAATGAAGACAATGGACTTGAGTGTCTGTTAAAGGTGCTCTATAATGAGCTCACACTGAACACTGCAAAGAGAACTTATCCCATTTAGGACACCAGGTGTGTCTCTCTCTTTTGAGACAGGGTTTCTCTGTGTAGCTTAGAGGAGGCTGGCCTCAAACTATTTTTTAAAGGAAAACACTGGTTCAGGATCCCTTACGTCAAACGCCTGGGATCAGAGGGGACCCAGGTTTAATCAGTTCATACACCTTATCCACAGCCTCAAGTTATTTACACTATTTGTGTACGCGCATGTGTGCAGGCCAGAGTGGACCTTCGTTATCTTCCTCTCATTGTTTTTTTTTTGTGATGGTCTCTGAACCTGGAACTGTGAATTTAGCTGGACTGACAGGCAGGCAAGCCCCAGGGATCCTCCTGTCTGTGTCTTCTCCACTGGGATTATAGGACTGCACCTTGCCTGGGTTCTATGTGGGTGCTGGGGATCCAACTTAGGTCTCCTTGTTTACTCAGCATGCTCTTCACGGATAGAGCCTCTTCCCAGCTCCTTTGGAGATTTTCTGCCTGTTTTAGCTGTAACTTACCTTGTCCCTTTCCTTTGAGTAATGGACTACAAAGAACTCAAGTTTCTCCAAGAAGTCTCATGCAGGGAAAGGGAAAATGGGGTCATGTCAGTCAGCAGGGAAGCTTGCCTCCTGGGAATATAGCCCAGCATTGACTTCTCAGACCACCTTGCAGGAGACCAAAGCCAAGAGAAAAATCAACAGGAACCATCCCTTAACTGGAACTGTTAAAGTTATCTTTTATCCTTTCCTTTGAGTCAGTCTTTATGTGTAGCCTTGTCTGTCCTGGAACTGTATCTGGACCAGGTGACTTGGAACTCAGAGATCCACCAACTTCTGCCTCCCCAGTGCTGGAATAAAAGGTGTGCACCACCACTCCCAGCCAAGGTATACCTCTTGACTGTTTAAACCAGAGCCTCATGTCAAAATCCTAAAGATGGACTAGGCAGGTGTGCCACTGTACCTTTAGCTCCTCTTCCCAGTGTGGCCACGGTGAGTAAACCTTTTTATACTTTTCAATCACCTAACTAGCTTATAGGACAGGGAAACAGCTAGCTAGTTGGAGCTGCCAGGGCCCAGGCTGACCACCACCACACAGAAAGCTTTGGGTTTTAGAGAACTTTGGATCAAGGATATTCAGTCAGTACTACTTAAAATATCTAAGGTCTAAGCAGGTTTTCTGAAAACACATGAAATACAGCACAGCTTGAACCCTTCTGGTATGTTTTATCAGTATCCATAGCAACACGCCTTCCTCAAGGCATCCAGCTGGGTTAGTCCAGAGAAGGCAAGTCAGGTACTTTTCAAGTTGCACATACTCTGAAAATGATCCAATTAATCCAGGATGAAGTGTGGTGTGAGGGCAGCGAGCCAGGAAGCCTGGAAACGCAAGCAGCACTGTAGTATTTGCTTGAGAAAATGGTTTTTACGTTCTGTACACGTGCACACTCCTGCACAGGAATGCCACAGCATGCACGTCAAGACCAGAGGATGGATAGTCTGCAATAGAAGGTGCTCTCCTTCCACCGCCTGTGTCCTAGAGACGAAACTCAGGGCTCAGGTTTGGAGGCAAGCACCCTACCCGTTGAACCATTTCACAAACCTCAGCATTTGCTTTCACAGGAAGTATGTTTAGCTTGTAGCTTATAAAACTAGTAGTCTATCCTGGGTGCAGTTAAACTGGGAAGATGCTATTTCGACAGATCATAAACATCAGGTCTGATTCAATACTGTATCTTTTATTGGAGTCTAACACATCTATATAGTAAAAGTCCTTTGTAGTATCTGCCGAATGGCCAAATAGTTCCAGGATGAATCAGTTCATGTGTCCAAACAAGCACTCTGACAAACAGCTCCGGCTGCAGACTGCTGTTAGAGCGTGTTCCTATGCACCACACTGAAAAGTAAGCCTGTCTCTAGGTCCTGATGCCACACAATCACAGCAGTCAGGTAAAGTTGAGTTTATTAGGGAAGCACAAGAGCCATAGATATCCCAAGTGACAGAAAGAAAACTGAAAATGTCCCTTCAAGCCAACTGGGGGCCTGGCTTTGACCTCCCAGAACAAGAAATTGGTGGATTAGCAAAAACATCTTTTGGCAACCACACTGCAGGGCACAAGAATCTCAGTCAGGACGGCCCCCACCTCCTGTCACGGGCAGAGAGAAGATGGACTGTTGACAGCCAGTGCAGAAGCCATGGGAGCTGTAGGTAAGTCTGAGAGAAAGAGACTGAGGCAGGGAGGACCTTAACAGAGTCCCGGCTCGCCTCTGAACACCTCAAACACATTGACAAGTAGTTCCAAACAATGTTACTGAAAAGGGGAAATGCCTAAAGCTGTTTCCAAGAGGTACCCTGGACTTCTTCCCCATGCCACATCACATCCCAGGTGCATATAGCAGAGCCCAAAGGCCACTTTTGAAAAAAGAAAAACAAGAAAAAGCCCTGTTGCTCTGTAAGGAGAGGGGGAGGCGCAGAGGGCTGCTGGGCCTTTCCCACATGGCCAGTGTTCTGTACAGCGACTCCCAGCAGCAGCGTGGCACAGCTCTAGGTGAGAGTCTCACCCTTTGTCACCTGTGAAGGGAAAACTGACATTTAGATAAAATGCAAAGGAACTAAAACCACTAAAAAAAAATAATAAAAATCCTCATTTGGATCCTATGCAGTGAGAAATGGAAGTGGTAGCAGAGGCAGCCCCAGAATCCCAGACACCTAGATCCAGGCAGAGCACTAACTTCTGTAAGCCTGTTCTGTTTCTAAGTCGAAATGTGCATTCCCTCTGGGCCGCCTGTGCCATACTCACCCTCGCTTCAATGTACTCTATTCTCCGTTCAAGGGCTGTCAATTTCTCATTTAGTGTTGCGAGTCTTGAACGACAAGACATATCTGGTAAAAGGAGACTGATGTTCAGGATTAATGTCACTCCAAACACCCACACCCACACAAAGCATCTGAACTGAAAAGGAAATTTATTCTTCCAAGTAAACATGGGGACTGGGGATATGGCAAGAAGCATTTTTTTGTTTGTTTTTTTTTTTGAGACAGGGTTTCTCCTTGTAGCCTTGACTGTCCTGGACAAGAAGCATTTAAGGATCAACTACTCAGATTTTATGTAACCTCTTAGTCCCACAAATGGCAGAGAAGAGCCAACACCAAGGGAGACCTGAGTCTTGCCTCATAGCCAAGGATGATGTAATTTGCAGTGATCCTCCTGTCAACCTAAATTTATGCAACTTTAAAAAGTTACTAAATTTATGGGAAATTGTTATAGCAGCAACATAAAACTGATGTGCAAAGGACACAGATGGCCGTTCATCCAGGAGCAAACTTAAGGCCTCAGGAGAAGGGAGCAGATGAGAAGCTCTTCAACCTAAGGCAGGGGTAGCTCAGTAACCCACCAGAGTTAAATTAGGGCTGTGCACTGAGTCACCACACTGAGGAGTGCAGCTATTTCTTGAGCCCATGGGGCTGAGTGGGAGTGGGTTCTGTTCCCTGGTATTACAGGCACCACACATTGCCAGCCAGGAAAGAGACTAAAACTCAAAATCTGAGTGTGGTTTCAGGCTGGGGTTACAGATTAGTGGATGAGGCATGTCCTAGATTACTCCAAGTTCAATGCCCAGCACTGCAGCAGTGAGGGAGAAAGGCCAGAGGATACAGCAGAAAACAAGGGAAGGGCGGGGTGACGGAGAGGAGCTGTGGAGAGGAAGGGAGTAAGGAAGGAGGTGAAGGATAGAGGGAGAATGTCAAAAGCCCATGCCATTCATATTGTCTGACCCTGTCTCTCTGCCTCCTGCTCACGGACCAAGTCATCAGCTCTCAGCTCCTACTGTTCCAGCACCATGCCGCCTGCCTACCTGCCTACCTGCCTGTTGCCATGCTCCCCATCATGGATGGTCACAGACTCAACCTCTCGAACTGTGAGCCCCCAAATAAATTCTTTCACAAGTTGCCTGGGTCATGGTGTTTTGTGACAGCAATTAAAAAGATCCAAGTTGGTATAAGGGAGTGGGCTATCAGACTGGGACGGGCTTGATCACACTGCTTTTTGGAGAAAATGGAAGATTTTAGGTTAGAAAAGTGCTGATCACTGTAAGCACGTTTTTTTGTTTTTGTTTTTTTCAAAACAGGGTTTCTCTATGTAACAGTCCTAGCTGTCCTGGAACTTGCTTTATAGACCACGCTGGCCTTGAACCCACTGAGACCTGCCTGCCTCTGCCTCCCAAGTGCTGGGATTAAAGGCGTGTGCCACCACTGCCCAGCTTGTAAGCAGGTCTTAATGGGCCCTTAATGCTCAATGCACTGAAGCATCCTAATAAGAGCCCGGATGACCTAGACTATGGAGGCCCAGCTTAAGAGGTTTCAGAGGGGAACAACAGTGTTTGGGGTAGAGACTATTCTTGTGATGTTTTTGCAAAGAATATGGCTGCTTTTTATCCTTATCCTAAAAATCTGTTTGATGTTAAACTGAAAAGTTTTGGACTAATTTCTTTGGCAGAGGATATTTCAAGACAGCCTAATAGCAACTTGGTAGTGTGGTTATTACTAATTACTCTTTTGCAGGTCTACAACGAAAAAAAAACAAGCAGGACAAAAAGAAATACAAAATATATAGTATGTGGAGAAAAAGATCAGTAGGAAATTTAATGTTGGAGCCAAGGCTTGTGCTGAAAGAGACAAGAAGCCTGAGGAGAAATGGAGTAAGGACACCCTCGGGGCAAGACCCTACCAAGTTAATCCTGCAATTTACGGAAGAAAGGGGTGTAAGGAATTTTCTGCTCCTAAAAGGCAACAACAAATCAGTTTATAATAATGGAGGCCAGGCTCCATCCCCAACAGGCAGCAGAACTTGGTAGTATTTGGTCATGGGGTTCTGGCTAGAATCATGAAGGATAATTGAGAAAACGAGCTGTGGACTCTTCCTCCATGATTGAGGAGAGCTTCTGAGGCCAGGCGCATGGTAGGGAGTCCTTGTGTGGTAGCAGAGCTGCCATCGAGTGCAGCTGGGAAAGTGAAGCCTGGACTGCACTGGCGATTCTAGGATGTGCTAGAGCCGTGGGGTATCTGCTAGAGCGAGCTGCAAACTGAGCAGAAAGAGCCCGAGAAAGAAGTGTGCTGCAGTCAGAAGTGCAGTCAGCAGTGCTGTAAGGGAAGAACCATCTAAGATGTAAAACACAGAAATACAGGATTTGGAGTCTGCCCTGCTGGGTTTCCATCTTGCTTGGTCCAGCATTTCCACACTATGCCACTAATCCTCCCTATTGGAAGGGCAACACATATTCTGTGCCATTATATGCTGGAGATACATAACGTGCTTTTTTTTCCTTTTTTTAATGGGGGTTAGGAGATTGCCTTGAGTCTCAGAAGAGACTTTGGACTTTTAAATTATACTGAGTCTGGAAAAGACTATGAAGACAGTTTTTTCTTCTTTTTTCTTTGAGACAAGGTCTCCCTATGTAGACATGGCTGTCCTGGCACTCTATAAACAGACCAGGCTGGCCTCAAACTCACTAAGATCTGCCTGTCTCTGCCTCTTGAGTTTTGGGATTAAGAGCGCTACACCTCACTGACCATGGAGAGATTTTTAAAGTTGGACTAAATGCATTTTTGCATCATGATATGGCCACAAGCCTATGGGAGTTGAAAAATGGAATGGCGCTCACAGGCTCATATATTTTAATTCTTGGTAAGAATTGGGAGGTGGAGCCTTATTGGAGGAGGTGTGTGTGTCCCTGGGGGTGAGCTTTGTTAGCTCTCGCGTTCTCTCTCTCTCTCTCTCTCTCTCCTCTCTCTCTCCCTCTCCCTCTCTCTCCCACGCCTGCCTGCCACCATGTTCCCCACCATAATGGCCATGGACTCAAATTCTTTGGAACCATGAGTCCCAAGTGAACTCCAAATTAAAAGCTTTCTTTTATAAGTTGCTTTGGCCATGGTGTTTTGTTACAGCAATTGAAAAGTAAGATAGTGTCTTATCATCTGAGCTCTTGGAGGCTATGCAGTTATTTCCACTGGAAAACATTGCTTCAACAATACCCATATACCAAAAAGAGGCCTTTCTAAACTAGAGAAAATTCAATCAGTATCAAGCACATAATGGAACCAAGACTCCATCTGTGAAAAGCAGACTTGACTGTTTCCTCTGCCTTTTCCTTTTTACCACTTCACCTGGAATACAACCTAGACTCCCCTAAAATACCTTCTTCTCTGCTGACTCCTCTACCTGAGACCATTAGACCTTTTCTTCTCGGCTGTCCCTAACACAGGAAGAGACAAATGTGACAGCTACTTCCTACTACCTCCTCCACCCCATGTTTCTATCTCAATAACCTTTACTTTTTAGGTCTCAAACAGCTGTGATCCCTCTGAACAGTCTCCCACAGGATGACTCAACGGTGAGCGAACAACTTTCCCTCATCTCTGGCTGGCTCCTCAGAAGCCCTTCATCAGCACTCGCTCTGAAAACCCTTCTCTACGCTGACCCAGCCTCAACTTTCACCTCAGCATCGTCATCTTGCCTATCTAAACATTCTTCTTCACCAAGACTTGGCTAAAAGTTTGCCTCTGAGCAGTCTTATGAGAAAAACACAATCCTTTTTTTTTTAATGTCTCCAAATTCTAAAGGATGAATTTCTCATTCTTAAGTTACTCATGTACTTGGATCTCTGGTTTGCCACTTTCCCCATTTTGGATAAATAGTTAAAAAAAATAAAGGGAGAACAGGCTGAGGAGATGTCTCAGTGGTTAAAGCTCCTGCTTGAGGGCAGGAGTTCAGGCATTCAGCAAGCCATGTAAATGTCATGTGGGCACAGTGGCCTGCCTGTAATTCCAGCCTCAGAAAGTTGACAAGATCCTCCTCAGAGTAAGTTAGCTAGCAAGACTAGCCATGAAATCACATCAGCGAGTTCCGGATCTGACTGAAGAGAGTCCCTGCCTCAGTGAGTAAGGTGGAAAAGCAATGATTCCCTTGTGCATGTGGCATGTACCCACATAAAAAAAACCCTACACATATCTACACATACACACACGGACAATGGTGTATGTGTGTGTAAAATAAGGATGTATATTTGTTACTTCTGTATAAATGTCATAAACAAGAGCCCCAGAGAGAAAGAGAGACGGTTTGATAAAGCAGAGTTTCCAGGGGCCCCTGGTGTCAGTCTGATCTCATACCCCAGTATTTGTTCACCACCCAATCTCTCAAACTCTTTGCATTTTCCCTTTTGGTTTCCATGCATTCTTTCACCCATTCCCATTCCCACTCTCCATAGTCCTTCCTCAGACTTAGCTTACTGACATGTAACTCACACACCACATTCACCTGCAGAGTGTAGGCATCATGGTCAACCACTTCACTTGCTGAGTGCAACAGCCATTACCATAATCTACGTACAGGAATCTCATTGAATCCAAGGGAAACTTTATATTTAGTACTTTTATTCCCCATTCTGCTTCCCCAGCCCTGGAAATCACTACTGGGCCAAGCGACCTGTGCGCTCTTGTCATTTTCCTTTCTCTCTTTCCTTTGGAGGCTGGAGATGAGTCTTAGTCCACTGAAAACACTATCACTTAGCTCTGTCTCCAAACGCTTTTGTTATGTTTTGCTGCTGAGACAGGGCATGTCTACATAGTGGCCTTCACTGGCCTGAAGCTCACTACCTGGAACTTACAAGCACTCCTTGCTTCTGCACCCAAGTGTTAGAGACAGAGGAGTGTGCCACCATGTTTGGCTCTCCTCCCTTTGTAATTTTTTTTTCTTTTGTCTCAGGTAGCCAAGGATGGCCTACACCTCACTGTGTAGCTGAAGATGACCTTGAACTTCTGATCCTCTGGCTTCCACTTCCCAAGTATTAGGATTACAGGTGTACAACACAATGCCTGCTGGTCCCTCCTTTTTAAACCTTACTACTATTGCTGCCTCCCCTAGTTCCCAAGTCTAGCTTACACATGACCACCCTAGCAACCTCACTTTTCCTAGAAACACTGCCACTTTACACTATTTCACACTTTTGTGTATGTGTGTACTTGTGGTGGTGTGGCACGTATGTAGAGATCAAAGGACAACTTTTTGGAATGGTTCTCTCCTTCAACTACATAGATCCTGAGACTGAACTCAAGTCATCAGGCTCAACAGCAAGTACCTTAACCCACTGAGCACCAGCTCGACCCTACAACTTCTGTCAGGACTAACTAAAGGCCCAGATTTCCATTTAGTATGGCATCTGGAAGTTCAAAAGCAAATAAATGTATCTCTGACAACTGTATTTCCCATGAGAAAAGACACACAGAAATGATGGGAGGAGAGATGCAGGGAGAGCTGTGCTGGTCTACCTGTCAATCTGGTAAATCAATCAGAACCCCAAATGATACTCTGGAACTGGCATATATGAGTCAACACTGTTGAAGAAGACAAAGTGTGCAACTCCAGACACAGGCTCTGGAATATGCCTGAAGTTAAACACGAATTCAGTTCATAGGCTGGAGTGTAGCCCAAGGGTAGAGTGCTGCACCACACACTTAAGGCCCTAGGTTCCACCCCAGCATCCGCTATTTTAAACAAGAATAGTAGGGAAGCTTTCAACAACTGGATGACTAGAGACCTTGAATTTAAGTATACTTTGTTAAAAAAAAAAAAAGCACTGAAAGTGCCAGGTCTCATCAGGGGGCTTGCTAGTGTGCCCACAGCTTCACTGCTGACAATACTAACACACAATTTCCTCTCTAAATTGAATTTTTAGGTAGGATCTTCCCTACACAGCCTGGGCTGGCCTGGGACTAGAACCTACAATCCTTCCACCGGGTGCTTTCCAAGCACTGAGAATGCTTCACTTCCCAGTGCTCAGCTACACCTGGCTAGCCTCTCTGGACTATTTCATACACACCTTTACCACAACAAAAATTGGTACTATCTCAAATTGTCTCCTGGGTTTTTGTTCTTGTTGTTTGTTTTGTTTTGTTTTGCGGGAGGGTGTGGGGAAGTGTGTGTGGAGGAGGGTCTATTCTATTCCATATATAGTTCAGGTTAGACTGGAACTCACCATGTAGCACAGGGTGGAAATCCTATCTCAGTCTTCTGAGTGTCAATACACCTGGCTCTTGTTTTGAAATCAAGTTTAAGGGGCTGGAGAAATGGCTCAGCGGTTAAGAGCACTGACTGCTCTTCCAGAGGNCACCTTCACACCAATGCACATAAAATAAAGATAAAAATAAATCATAAAAAAATTTTAAAAAATTAAATCAAGTTTAAGTTCTTGAATGAGTTTTGGGAGTGAAGATTTTGAAATCTAGAAAGAAATATCCCTTTTCCTGCTTTACAAGTAAGGAAATCTCTGGTGTGATGTCTGTATTAAATGTCTATAAATAACATTTTACAGAGAACAAATTTGATTTGGGACTTCTGCTGCATCCTAAATTGGGAAAATAAGCAGGATTCCAATTTTTTAGTAGCAACAAGAAATGGCCTACATGGCTGTTACCTTCTCTGAAGATACTAAGGACCCAGTGTCTGGAGTCACTACTAGGTGGTTTTAAAAACTGTTGAAGTTAATACTTTAAAGAAAGGCATAACTAATTAGAAGGCAGACCCTCATTATGATGCACAATTAAAGGTAAAAGTAACTTAACTGTTAGCTAAGCCTTTAGGCAAGTTCCTGATTGACAAGCTCATGATTCCTGAGCTTACAGAGACATCACTTGGCTGAGAAGCTCTGAGTCCTAAGGATAAAGCAGTCTGATGGCTCGGCACAGATGACTTAGGGAAACTGCAGGGGTTATACTATCCTATTCTATACCCTTACCTCTCCTCCTCAGTTCTGGCGTATATCCATGAGGTCTGAACTGTGTTTATGATGACCTAAGTCAGTGGGACAAAGATTCTATCTACAGTTTACTTTGAGGAGGCATTTGGAAATTGCAGCAAACCCGAGTCCCTGCCCTGACACAGGGTAGGTAACCATGCACTCTGGAGAGAGAAGGAACTATTCTTTCAATGACTGAACAACTTTTACTCTTGGAATTCTAGCTTGTAAGAGGGGAGTCACAATCTGTTGTTCCACTTCAGTGTCAGACAACCGCCTAAAGCTGAGGCCACACAGATGGTGACACAGTCACACCTCACACTGCTCTGTACTTTGGATTGTGTGAGGTTTCTAAAAAACATTATCAGACTATATAAAGGTCTGTATTTTTAGATGGGACCTAAGCCTAAGTGAAACTTTTTTGAAAAAAAAAAAGCTACAAAAGAACAGGGCGTGATGGTGCAGGATTTTAATGCCAGAACTCAGGAGAGACAGAGGACCAGTCCAGTCTACATAGCAAGCTCCAGGCCACCCAAGGCCAGCCTTGTATCAAAAGGTCTTATAGCAAAACCTGGTCTCAAAAAACCAAAACACTAACGGAGCTTTCTGACTGACTGGTCTACAACAATTCTCTCTCTCTCTCTCTCTCTATATATATATATATATTCTCTCTCTATATATATATACATATATTCCAAAAAAGCAAAAAAGGGGGGGATGAAGGAGGGAGGGGAGAAACAAGAGTAGAGAAGTAAACAGTACTAAGAGATTTAGAATTCTGACCAGCAATGGTAGTGTACACCCATAATTCCAGCTCTCAGGACAAGGCATGAATATTCAAAGTTCTAGACCATCCTGGATACTTTAGTGAGACTCTGTCTGAAAAATTTTGTCAGAAATAAGACATACTTTCTTGGGGGTGTACATGTCAAAGGTAAATATGTGTGTACTAAATGCAGCCTCTAGGCAGCCAGGCATAGAGGCACAGGCCTATAGTCTCAGATGAAGCAGTCAGTACTTGAACCTGGCCAGGGGTTAGAGGCCAGCTTGTTACATAAAGAAATCCCAATTGAACACTAAAATAATGTTTACTAATACAGGCTGGTAACAGACTGAGAAGCACTTGTGATCTTCTGGAACCCCAGCACCAACAGACCCCCCCCAAAAAAAACAGTCAAGTGTGGTAGTGCACACCTTTAACACCAGCACTCGGGAGGGAGCTCTCCATGAGTCTAAGGCCAGCCTGGTCTGCACAGTGTAGGCCAGCCAAGGCTATAGATTTTGTCTCAAAACAAACAAACAACAACCAGAAACAGAAGCCTTCAGATTTTGCTAGTTCCATGGCAGTTATGTAACCATTGAGGAAAGGAAAAGCTTCCTAATGTAATTCAGTCAGAATGAAGTTGTTATTACTGAGACCCAGATATCAAACAGTGAGAAGTTACATCACTCTGAAATTCTGGAAAGCAGCCCTGATTTAACTTGGGATTCTGATGCTTTACAGATTGAACTGGCATCAATACTTTGGTTAGACACTGTTTGAACCTCTGATATTAACTCCTTCCTGACAGATAAATGACATTTTCTAACTGTGCTTGTTAAAACTTTCCAGGTGAGGGATTTTCTCAATGACTTTCCATTGCCTCTCCAGACTAAGCCAGGCTCAGCCTTATGATCCTATCCCAGAGCATCCTGTCCCCTAGCATAAAAAACTTGGGTTTTTGGAGGGATTTTGCTTTTCTGTTGTTGTTTTTCTGAGACAGGGTCTTATTCTTTAGCTAGACTGGCCTTAGGCAATCCTCCTGCCTCAGTCAGGTAGTATTACAGGCGTAAGCCACCACACCAGACTATTTGAATTTCTTTTATTTGATACTTCTTTGAGGGAATGCTAATCAGTAGGGAATGCTGCTCTTAAAAAATGTCCAATATCCCAGTTCTCTGGCAAAGTAGGGTAAACAGACTATGTAAAGCAACACTACCATAGCTTACACCGATGGCAAACAAACAACTCCAAGTACAATTTGGAGGTAGAGCACTTCTAGCACTCACAAGGTCCTCAGCTCAACTCCCAGCACCGCCACAATAGAAACTCCCTAGGAAAACTGGACTGTGGGTAGCAGGGCAAAGGACCAGTACTTCCAAGACGTTGTAATCCACTAAAAAGTCCTCTAATGTCAGCAGGCCAAACTGTAACTCCATTTCCCTTCTCCATTCAATCATACTCCCTTCATTTACATTCCTTAAATAAATTCTTTGGGGGATACATGAGCTCTCTTATACTACAGTCCTCCACTGTAACCTCCTAACCTCCACAGCAACTTGTGGGTGTAAGGCTATACAACTGACATATACATTTATGTTATTCTCTTATTAATTGGTATCTTTAACCTCTATTCCCTGTTCAGGAAATCCATGTAAGATTATGATCCTAGCTGGACAGTGGAGGTGTATGCCTCTTTAATCCCAGCACTCAGGAGGCAGAGGCAGGCGAATCTCTGTGAGTTCAAGGTCAACCTGATCAACAAAAACGAGTTCCAGAACAGCCAAGGCCCTAGCATGAAAAACCAAAAAGATTATAATCCTATATACTTTGTAAGTACATTTTAATTAAAAAAGAAAGAAAGAAAGAAAGAAAAGAAAGAAAGAAAGAAAAAAGGGAAGGAAGAAAGGAAGAGAGAGGTATTGACCAGATGTGGTGGTCCACATCTCTAATCCCAGTTCTTAGGACGCAGACCCAAGAGGGTCGTCACAAGTTAGCGGTCATCCTGATCTATAGAGTTCCAGGCCAGCACAGAGTAATAGATACTATGGGGGGGGGGAGTAGGGCATGAGTATCAAGAGTTCTAGCAATTTACTAAGACTGAAAACAAAATGGGGTAAAGACCACGGGGTGGGGGAGCAGGTTAAGATCTTTTTATTCTTTTACTTTCTTTGTATGCAGAGGTGGTGTGGGCATGTGCCACTATCAGGTCAGGGACAACTTGTGGGAGTTGGTTCTCTCCTTTCATCAGTGGGTCCTGAGGATTCTACTCAGTAAGTTGCCAGACTTGGTGGCCTTTACCTGCTAAGTCATCTCACTGGCCCGAGAGAACTCCTTTGAATGCAGAAAACGGTTCATTTTTGTGGTTGTTTTGATTTGGCTAGCCTCAAACTCATGGCATTCTTTGTGCCTCCGTCTCCCAAGTGACAAGATTACAGGTGTGCCACCAAAGACAGCAGGAAAGACTTCTTACATGTTTCTCCCCGCATGGGGCCTGTGTAAGAAGTAACCAGACCTACTGATTTTCACTTTGGTCCTTCTGCCTGTTTCCGGAGTGCTGTTATTCAGAGGCCTGGTGCATGCGTGCTAGGCCAGTGCTCTACCAGCTGGGCATCCTCGGCCCTTAATGACGCTTTTCCTTTTTTTTTTTTGTTCTCTGTCCTAAAATAAAACAAAACCAAACCTCTTTCCCTTTTAAGGGGTGGGGGATGGGTCCCGGGCATGCTACCCAGGCACCCTACGTCTTGGGCTACGTCTTGGGCTACGCTCCATAATCAAAGCTGTTGCTCTGTCACCTTCCTGTATACTAACTTAGGACTCACCAGTTCTCTGGCTACGAAATGAAAACAATCACTACAATTTAAATTTTCTTCAAAACACAGCACTGTCACCCAGTTTGGTCTAAACTGCAGAAAACTGCTAATCAGTCGAACCAAAGCGCCCCAGTGGAAAACGATCGCTAGGTGCCATCTGCACGTCTTGTGTAAGAAAGTCTCTGATGGAAGCCTTCCCAAGAACGTGAGTCTGTGACAGGTTTTCTGTCCAGAAGGCTAGGGACAAATGTAGAAAGAAATGAAGACTGTCACCAGTCACACCTACGAGAGATTTTGGAAAAGTAGACTCTGCTGAAAGTGTCCGCCCTGTTAGATATGAGGAAGCAGACAGAAGCACCCAGAACACCTACCATGAAGCTGATACAGGGCTACAAAAGGCATTTCCAAGGCCCGAGAGGACCCCCAACCCTCCCTCTGATCTCATTATCACCAAAGGAAGCCGGGGGGCGGAGGGGGAGGAGCAGGAGCAACAGAAAGAAAGCATTTAAGGGGTTTCGGACTTGTCCCTAAATGAGATGGAGAACTATCAGGGGTCTCTAACTGTAAACGTGACAGTGACACGGTTGCGCACTGTGTGCCAAGTGGAGACTGGCGTGGAAGCGCAGCGCAGACCGAGGACGGTGATGGATGGATGGGCCTAGGAGGCTTGGGCAGTGGGCGTGGGACCTGGCAATGGGCAGGGTAGTCCCACCGAGACCGCCTAGTGGGGCTCAGGGTGAGAGGACTGGGGCCGGCGGGGCGCGGAAGAGGAAGGGAGCAGCCGGGACTGGGCGCCGCCGGCCGCCGCCAACGCCTCCCTCCTCCCAGCCTCCCCAGCTCGCCCGCTGACCGAAAGAGTTGAGAAAGTCCGAGATTTTCTTGATGCTGCTGGTGATGATCTCAATGTACTCCCGATTCGCCCAGTCCTGGTGAATCTCCCGCTGCACCGGATCCTCTTGTCCCGCCATGGCAGCCGCCTGAGGAAGAATGACTGCGCAGGCGCCCTNCCTGCGCCACCATCTGGAACCCCAGTGTTCCGAACCCGAGAAAGGCCCGGCAGAGAGGAGCGCATGCGCAGAGTAACAGCTATTCGCTCTATGCTTTAGACTGGTTTGTGGAAAACTAGAATCCCTCGTTCGCCAGGCGAAGACCAAGACCTAGTCTCCGGCTGCTCGCCCAGCTCTCTTGACACCGTGTCAGCAGAGATGGACCCAGTCCTCGAATACTGTTTTGTTGGTTTTTCGAGACGGGGTTTTTCCTGTGTAACAGCTTCAGCTATCCCGGAACTCACTTTGTAGACCAGGCTGACCTCGAACCCACTTGCCTCGGCCTCCAGAGTGCTTGCGATTAAAGGCATACCCACCACGCCCAGCAAATCTCGTTTTTTAAAAAATGCATTTCATGCTTGGGTCAAAAACTGTTCATTCTTGTTTTCCTTTTTAAAGTTATTCATATTGTGTGTGTGCATGTATATGTGTGGGCGCCTACCGGATTCTGGTCTGGTGGAAATCAGAGGATAATTTGTAGGAGTGGGTTCCTCATCTTCCACCTTGTGGGGGTCAAACTCAGGTCATCTGGCTTGGTGGCAAGTGCCTTTATTTGCTGAGACCCCCTGACTCTGAATCTCCATGATTAAAATGCCTTTCAACAACCTGGTAGGATAGGCTGCCAATATATATATA
>LOJH01049987.1:0-12757 GCA_001685095.1 Ellobius talpinus
CTTTATTAACCAATGAAAGTAACACATAGACAGATGACCCTCCTACATCAATGCACTATGGATAAATACTGGTTCCTCTGCCACTAACTCCACAGACTGCCCCAGGCCGACAACTGTCACCTACATTCAGAGGGCCATGTTTGGTTCTATTCAGGTTCCCCTAATGTCATTCTGGAGTCACTTGGCTCCACTAACTCAGGTCAGCTGTGTCTCTGGGTATAACCATAATGTCTTGAATGTTGTCTGTTCTTTTTCTCCTTTGGCTTTTTGGAGGGACCACCACCCAGCTCCCAAAAAAAGAATCACACAAAGAGGCTTATTCTTAGTTACAAATGCCCAGCCATAGCTTGGCTTGTTTATTCCCGGGTTTTCTTATCTTATATTAATCTGTCTACATTTTTCCTCTCAGCTTTTATCTTTTTTTATTTCTGTATGCTTTTCTTTACTTTATGGCTTATTGGGTAGCTAGGTGAATGGCCTCTTATAGCCTCCTCTCCTTTTTCTCTTGCTCATCATTCCCTGTTTTTCTCTCTTTGTGCTCTCTGCCTGCTAGCCCCACCTGTCTTTACTCATGTGTCTTTACTCATCTCTTCATTAGGACCTTAGGTGTTTTAGACAGGCACACAGCTTCACACAATTAAACAAATGCAGCATACCAAATTCATACACCTGAAAATAATATTATCCAACAGTCCCCTTTTTATTTCTAAAAAATAAAAACTTTTAACTTTAGTACAATAAGACTGTATACAATAAGAACAACTATCAAATAAAGATTACATTCACAATGTACTGAATTCCAATATTTTGTGTCTGGTAAATTTACAGAAAATACTCCACAATCTGTTTTATCTTTGTAAATCTAAAATTTTATTCCTAACTTACTTGCTATCATATATAAGAAAAACTTCAACTATATCTATCTAGTCTTCAACTCCATCAAAGACACCAGAAGGAAATAAAATTATTTAAGTAAACAAAAAGTACATTGCAAATGACTTCCAATAACCCACAGTTACTTTGCTTGGCTGGGACATCCATCTTGAGCCTACAGACCCATAATAACTGGCAGACTTTTCAATGAAGCAGGCAATTTGAAGGCTGTCCCACCTACTTTGGCAACCTGTCAGTCATTTTCCTCTGTATCATGCAGAATGTTGGGTAGTTTCTTCTGTGAAGCAGGAACCCTAAAGGATCCTTCTACCTTGTTTTGGCAAAGCTTTCAGCAGTCAGTTTCCTGTGAGTCCTGCAAGTCCACTACTCTGCACAGCACATAGTCAGCAGTCAAAGGCAAGAACAGTTCTTATGCCCAGTGACTAACCTTGCCACAATGAAAGCAAACTCCACAGAGAGTTTCTTCAATGCCCATATTTTCTCTGAAGTAAATTGGTACTGGCAGGAGCAGATTGCCATGAAAACCTTAAGTTAACAAACCACTTTAAATGTCATATTCTGTAGATCTTTGAAAGGTTTGAAAACCAACTATCTATGTAAAATATATCTCTATGTTATCTGGAAAACATGTCTAACGTATCTAGAAATTTAATTGTTACAGATGACTAACTACTGGCCTGTGTTTCTAAATTATTCTAAATAGTTCATAATAATAGTTTGCAAAAACTAGAATTTTACTTTACATTTTTAAATGAACTGCATAGGTACAATACCTTAAATAAGAATAGAAACATATATACAATATGTTGTAACAAAAAATATCCTTAAATTGGTATCAGTATACAAAATCCCTTAAACAAGAAGAAAAACATATATACAGTGTGTTGTAACAAAATTACCTTAAATTTGTATCAATATACAAATTTGTTTAAACAAGAGTAAAATCTTATATGCGTGTAACAAAATTGACTTTGAATTTGTACCCTTATACCAAAATCCATGCCAATGTAAAGTATCTGAGATTAATAGTTGTCTTTTTTATCCTATATTTCTATGTTCTGCTAAATATAAAAGAAAATCCATAGCCCACAGAATAACCAAAGACCACCCACACCCCTTTTCTCTTTGGAATGTCGATGTTTTGTTCTCTAGACTGCTTCCTGCTGAGTGTGTCCAAAGTATTTTTAGAATCCTAGTGAGAAAATTTGAGATAATGGCCATTCCCTGAGAAGACCAGTTATAACCTTTGTTGATAGATTCAACTTGTCCAGAATCAGGTCTCCCCTGATCAAACCAGATCCAAATCAACCTGCAAATATTCCACAGCCTCTTGTTTCCTGTGGAAACAAAAGCAAAATGGCCTCTCCAAAGCATTTTTGCTTTCTGTTTGACAAATATATTTTTGTCTTTTTTTAAAGTTAAGGCATTTGTAAAATATCTAGGTTCGTTTAGCAACTGTCCTTTGCTTTTCAGCAATCAAAAAATTCAAAATCAACAGATTCCCTGTGTGTTTCTCACATTTACATTGTTTCTTTTTCTTTTATATTACTTTTACTGTCTTTAAAGACTTTATTTATAATCTATTTATTTCTTTCTACTACTACCTATTCCCATTTTCTTTATTTCTTAAGTCTACGCACATTGCAAAACACACTGGGACCTGTTTAGTGATTTTTTTTTGTTGCTTTTTCTGTTTGGACCTCTTTTTACTGTATATCTTTTAGCCTTGTTTTGACTGCACAAGCGAACTTTAGACTGTTAAGCTACTCCTGCATCTTCTGCATGCTCAGGCAGCTGGATCTGCCAACTCTGAGGTTGGATTGTGAAAGCCAACCCCAAACTTGCATCCAAGATGTATATGATCAGGAACTGCATTCAACCTTCCTAGCATTCTTAGAGGTGCCATATTCTTTTCCAGCTTTCTCAGGCTTTATATGGATATTGAAGTACCACATTGGGTACCAAAATGTGTGATCTTTCATTCTTTTGGTTTTTTTTTGAGAGCCCTCTACCCAGCTCCCAAATCAATCACAGAAAGTTTATTCTTAGTTATAAGTGCCTGGCCTTATCTTGACTTGAGTCTTGACAGTTTCTGGCTATTACAAATAATGCTTCCATGAACACAGTTGAGCAAATGTCCTCGTGGTGTGAGTGTATATCCTTTAGGTATTGCTAGGTCTTGAGGTAGATTGATTTCCAAAAAAAATTTTAAAATAACAGAATAGTATTATTTTTATTCTTTGCCTTTTTACTTTTTCTTATTTTGACTTATTCTTCTCTCATACAATACATACCAACCACAGCTTCCCCTCCCTTCACTCCTCCCAGCATCCCCTTCCCCAGATCCATGGCTCCTATGTTTCTCTTCAGAAAATAGCAGGCCTCACAGGGATATCAACCTAACGTGGAATAGCAAGATGCATTCGTACTAGGCACAAACCAAAAAAATACGTGCAGAGGGCCTATAACAGATCTTTGCTGGGTCCATGATTGCTGCAGCTTTAGTTTCTGTGAACCCATATAAAGCCCTACTTAGTTGGTGTTGTGGGCTCTGTTGTCCTGGTGTCCTTGAGCCCTCTGGCCCCTACAGTCCTTCCTCTCCATCTTCTGTAGGGTTCTCTGAGCTCTGCCTAATTTTGCTGTGGATCTCTGCATCTGCTCCTATTTAGTTGCCCAAGGCACAGATCTATGAATACAGCAGACTATCACTAGGAATCTTTTCGTTGTCTTTTTGTTTGTGTTTTGGCCAATCATGTTTGGTTCTACCTTAGGTCTCTGGCCCATCGAGCTTCCAGTTCCTGGCCATTCAGACACTGACATAAATGGGTTCTCTCTAGTGGTGTGGTATTTAAAGCTGGACCAGTCATTGGTTGGCCACTCATATAACTTCTGAGCCACCATTGCCCCAGTACATCTTGTAAACAGGACAGGTTTTATGACTGGCCTGATGTCCCCAACCCATTTCTGGGAACCTTGCTTGGTTACAGAAGATGGCCAGTTCAGGCTCTGTGTTTCATAATTACTAGGAGGCGTCACTAGTGTCAACGTTGTAGATTTCATAAAGTTTCCACTGCACTATTTCCATATTGCTCCCCCGAGATATTCATAATTCCAGTCCATATTCTTTCCCTCCATACCTCTTGCCACCACTTGATCCCTCTATTGCCCATCCCCACCCATCACCAGTCCATCTACAAAATCTCTTCTATTACCCCTTCCCAGGGAGATCCATGCATCCCCCCAATAGCTCTCCTTATTACTTAGCCTCTAAGTGTCTGTGGATTGTGGTATAATTATCCTTTAGAGTTAATATTCACTTTTAGGTGAGTACATACCACATTTGTCTTTCAGGTCTGGGTTATTGAATGACTTAGTCTGACTTTTTTTTTAGTTCCACCTATTTGCCTCCAAATTTCATGGTGTCATTGTTTTCAATAGCTGAGCAATGTCCCATTATTGTGGAATATAAGTTTAAGATTACATTTGTTTATGCTCTTGAATATTTGTTTAATGATACAAATATGTGTTTCATTCTTTTATGTTGCTTTTATTTAACTTTGTAAGGCTGTGTTACTTTGTCTACATAAAATACCTGATTTGTCTAATATAGAGCTAAATGACCAATACCTAGGCAGGAGAGAGAGAAATAGGTGGAACTGCCATGCAGAGAGAATAAATAGGAAGAGATAGCTAGGATCCAGAGAAGAGAGAGAAGAGGGAAGAACAAGAAAAGAAGGAGAGGAGGATGCCAGGGGCCAGCCACACCGCCAGCTATGGAGTAAAATGGAAATAAAGAAATGTAAAATAAAGAAAGTTAAAAAGCTCAGAAGCAAAATGTAGTTAGAGAGAAATGGGATAATTTAAGTTAGAAAAGCTGACTAGAAACAAGCCAAGCTAAGGTCAGGCTTTCATATATAAGAATAAGTCTCCATATATTTATTTGGAAGCTGAGTAGAGTACCCAGAAGCAAAATGTAGTTAGACAGAAATGGAATAATTTAAGTTAGAAAAGCTGACTAGAATCAAGCCAAGCTAAGGCCAGGCATTCATAAATAAGAATAAGTCTCCATTTATATATTTGGAAGCTCTGTAGAGCACCATCAAATAGTAAAAAATAAATAAATAAAAATTTAAAAAAAACAACCACACTCTATTGTGTAAATATAACATATTTTCTTTATCTACTCTTTAGTTGAGGGACAAGTATGAATAAAGCTGCTATATACATAGTTGAACAAGTATCCATGTTGTAGATTGGAAATTAATTTTGGTAAAATTATATTATATAAATATTTGTTTTTAAATAAAGGAAAATATGACAAGAAGAATAGATAAAACAACTGGTGGGAAATTAGCACAACTGGCTAATGACAATATAAGAATTTGAAGCATTTTTTCTTCCTATATTGTATATTGTCTTATTTTCATTTCCTCTTGCTGTGATAACACACTCTGGCAAAATCAACTTGAGGGAGAAAGCATTTATTATGTCTCATAATTTAGTGGTATAGTTCATCACAAATGGGAAATCAAGACAATCGAAATTTGAAGCATGTAGCCATGTCAAGTGCACAGTAAGCAAGGAGAGGGGAATGAATGGATCCATATTGCTGAATATACCTTCTCCACATTACATAAGGGATCACTTGCTGATTGAATGCATTCCCATAATCATGAAGGGTCTTCCTACATGATTGATGTGGTCAAGATGCATGTTCAGTCATTCTAGAGTCTTATATTGACAGTTCCTATTTATATCATGTGTTAAAGATTTTATTGTAGAAAGCTCTTCCTAAGTATGTTCTGAGTTTATCATTTAAATTTATAAGTTTTAATATTCAGTTATTTGCCATATTTCATATCAATTTTAATTTTTCTAAAGTTTATTCATTACATTGCTCACTTTAAAATTACTTGAGGACAATTTATTGGAGTTGATTTTCCATTTGCTTTGTTGTTTTTCTTTTTTGAGATAGGATTTCTCTGTATAATTGATCTGACTATTCTGGAACTTGTCCTATAAAACAGGCTGGCCTCAAACTCACAGAGATCTACCTGTCTCTGACTCTCAAGTACTGGAATTAAAAACATTTGCCACCAATGCCCCATGGGAGTTACTTCTTATTAAATTAAAATTGTAATATTTAGAAATCCCTAAAAAAAGTCTGCAAAGCTTTTCAGTATATATTAATCTCAATTCTTTCACTTTGTGTTGAAGAGTCAAAGGGATATTTTCAATACTTTATAACCATCCGTTGCATTGCATATCTGAACTCACAGTTTATATATTACATTGATTCACTCAAAGTATAACTTGAGGCATCATCAAATTTTATAAGTTCATATATAAAATCATGCATATTTTACCATCCTAATGGTAATCGTGGGTCAGTTTAATCGCACTAATTATGTTATGCAGCTAATGTAACTAGACACTGGCCTAATCCTTAGGAGAGAGATTAGTTATCTACTCCAAAATCTATTGTACACATTTTCAATACATTCATATCAATCTTATACCCAACTAAAAGACCAATTTNAGTTTATATATTACATTGATTCACTCAAAGTATAACTTGAGGCATCATCAAATTTTATAAGTTCATATATAAAATCATGCATATTTTACCATCCTAATGGTAATCGTGGGTCAGTTTAATCGCACTAATTATGTTATGCAGCTAATGTAACTAGACACTGGCCTAATCCTTAGGAGAGAGATTAGTTATCTACTCCAAAATCTATTGTACACATTTTCAATACATTCATATCAATCTTATACCCAACTAAAAGACCAATTTTATTGACTCTTTTTTCAGCTATGCTCAAAGGCAATAAACTTAGCCAGGCAGTGTTGGCACATGTCTCCCAGCAATCAGAAGAGAGGAGCAGGTGGAGCTCTGTAAGTCTGAGGCTAGCCTGGTCTACAGAGCAAGTTCTAGGACAGTCAAGCATATTACACAAAGAAATCCTGTCTCAAAAAATCAAATAAATAAATACATAAATAAAATAATAAAAAGGGAAAAAAGCATGGAAGGTTAATTAATAACAAAGATTATAGGTTTTTAAATGTTGAGGAGATTAAAACTCTGGGCAGACTGACTTCAAACCTTAGATCTCAACGACTTATTTTAAAGCTTCACACATGAAGACTATATTTTATGTTAACAAATGACCTTGAAGCAAACATCAATTTACCCTATTTCTGACCCTTATCAAAGTTCTTAAGAATCATCCAGCATTTGTACCAGATATTAGAAGATTTATGGCCTTTTGCAAGGAAAGTCTGAGGAAGGAGACATTAGGAGAAGAAACTGTAGTAATTTAGAGCTCGTGAATGTAATGTTTGAGTCACCAGAATGAGAGCCAGGTGGCAAAGCACAATAGACAACAAGAGTATGAGTCTGGATCCCTTGGCTTTCGAAAGGTCAAAGCTAGATATATGCGTCTGTGAGTTATCTGCATGGAAGTGATAGGAACAACAGTAGCAATGTCTGAGATCATCTAAAAGGGGAAATAGCAGAGGGAAAAGGAGGCGAAATACCCTTGAAAAGATAGATTTTCACTTAAGAAAGGTGGAAACTAAGTACAGAACAATAGTGGGTGAGATCACTTTCCAGGATTGTATTAGGAAAATAAAAAACATTAAGTTCAAGAGTCACCAAGCATAATAACAGTGGAAGACAGAGGCAGAACATGTTACAGAGATGGTGAGAAGGGGTAGCAAAGATACTAAAAAATTAGAAAACTACTCATTCCTACATTGAAACAGCTTCTTTTAACTTGTAAATCAAAATACTGATTGAGCTTTATTGATAGATAAGTAAAAGGTGAAGAATTAGAAATATCACCTGTCCATGGGCATTACAAAACAAGAGATATCAAATAATTGGTCTGAGGAGATGGCCCAGTCTGTAAAATGTCTGCATCCGTGGAACCTGAAAGCTGGCAATAGTGAAAGCATTTGCAACTCCAGCGAAGGGGCCCAGTGGAGACTGAGCCCTTTCTGAAGGTGATTGGCAAGTCTGCCAAGTCACTTGGTATGCTCCACAGAGAGTGAGAGACACTGTCTCCAGAAATTGCTCCAGTGAAGAGCAATTCAGGGAAGCATCTGGCATCCATCCAGGACCACACACACAGAGGTGTACATACACATGTACACTCGTATGTAAGTGAAAATACTCAGCCTGCTCACACAAATGAACACATGTACACATATATTCTTCGTTTAACAAAATAAGAAAAAGAGTAAAACAGATGAACTTTAGAAAAAAATATGATGCAGCTGCTTCAGGTATAGGAAGGAAGGGCAAGACATGTGAGGATAATAGGCACATTGCTGGTAAAGTGGGGGATCAGCTTCCATTTAAGCACTATTGCCTTTGAAGACTTAACTTCTACTTTCCTATTTAGAAAGAGTTTGTAGGCATCCTAAGGTTTCTGAGTGGTTAAAAACATGCCTCTGGTCCCCTTAGTGCAGATAGGTTTTGTTGTTTGTTTTTTCAAATTTGTGAAGGCCTCATATCTTCTACTTTCATCCAGACATGCAATCTGCCTCTCTCCATGAAAAGAGAAATATTAACTTCCAAATGTAATTAACTTTTAATTTAGTATTTATTTCAGCAGATTTGGACTTTTTAACACTTTAAAATCATTTCAAACACCTTTCAGTTAAATAGACTAGTTTTTTTCCTTGATGGGGGATTTCATCTTTCTTCTTTCTTCGTTGATCTAATAATACATAAAATCTGAAATGCAGTTTTCCCATAGAGCTTCAAACTAAGAGAATTGGCTACATTCATGTCCATTTTTATTTTATTGTAAAAATTCTCAATATTTACTAAGAGAGTGATTAAATTAAGAGCTATTCGTCTTTGAGTATTTCCCCAAACAAAAAAAAAGAAGTACTATATTAATACACAGTTGCCTCCTATATTGGAAACCCAGTTTTACACTTTTACCACACACCCACAAATTTCTTTCACAGTAATGAAATTAATTAAATTGATAGAAAGATAATTCTGTAGAAACAAATAATATTTGCGTATTTTAGTCAACCATGAAAACTTTCCAACTCAACACTTTTTATTTTAATTTGGAATAAACTTGCAGGAAAAGCTTTGAGGCTGTCAGTGCAGTCCATGTCCGAAACGTAGGACTTGGGCTTCAAGCGCATTTTCTATTGAAATCTGCTGAACGAAGGGAACATAGTACAGGATCATTAATTTTATTTTTTAAAAAGCCTAATCTTAGAAAATTACAGGAATTGCAGGTCCCACATTCTTCTGGCAGTGAACAGTTAAAGTAAGGAGGGGATTAACTGCAGATAATAAAATAACAATAGGCAGCCCTCAGCACCAGGTCTTGGACAGAGGACTAGAATATCACTTCCCATGAACCTTGAATGAGGAAACCAGCTTGTAGATTCACTTTATGCCCATAGAGTATCCAAAATTACTGTGAAAAAGCGGGTGAAAATGTCCATCATGACTCATGGGAAGCCCCAAGCCTCCTACCATGTTCACTCCTTTTATACACTCTTTGCTTTCTCTCCTTCTTCATTTCTTGTTTCATTCTTTATAAGTCAACCACAGAATATGAGAAAAGAGAAATGTGTAAAAGGCCTGGCCAAACTCTTCTTTTAAACACATCCAATAAGCTCAAAATATATGGGACTAGAACTAGGAGAATACTAGGGAAATAAATATTAACTTTCAGTCCCATTTCAAGTGAATTGAGCTATTAAAAAATCAGAGACACAGAGGATCCATTCTGTCATGGAACAGTGTCACTGTTCTTGACTGACATAAGCAAACTGGAATGATACGAAGGACCAAGGCTGCAAAAGACTTTGAAAGCCGTAAACTGTAAAATCAGTACGCTAACCCGTTGGAAGCTGGTGTGAAAAGCATGATGCTGGACCACTCTACGATCCTGCCTGGCACTCATCAGTGTTTACTATCCATTTCCAATAAATCAAATGTAAACAGTTTATTTTTTACTTCTCACAAGACAGGCATTCAGCATTTCTTCTTCTAATGGGGCAAGGAACTATGGATGAAGGGGAGAGAGAATGAAAGAGAGGTGGAGGGAAACCAGTGTTATTAAGGCAAACATCAACTTAACTCCTTTACTATTAAATAAACCGAGCGAAACATTCCTTCTGGGTACAAATAAACACAAATGCTCAAGACAGGAGGAACTCAAGAACTGTTTTTAAAGTGGACTATCAGGAAAATGAAAGGGGTGAGCACAGGATGAGGGAACAGAGAGGGGAAGGAAGAAGATAAGCCAGATAGGAAAAAGAAACAAAGGAGGCGAGTGCAAACCCTCTATTTCACTAGGAATAGTGGACCATGTGGAAACACCGTTGACATGTAGGCAGCTTCCCTCTCCACTGTGCCGAAATAGTTGACAGAACAGGTGATGAAATATTGAAACCCCCCCTCATCTCCCCATCTAGACTTCATCGAAATGGGGGCCTCCTTTGAGATAAAATGGAAAACACTTGAGGTAAAATCCAGAAGCAAAATTAATTTTTTTATTCATGAAAATGCCCATGTAAACATTATTAAGCCAATTAAAGGACCAGGGAAATAATTGTGGTATTGTTTCCATGGGGGGATATTTACCTTTTTGATTAGTATCTTTTAGAAATTATATTGTTTAAAGATTAAAACAGCATTTGTAAAGTAAAACAAAATTGGTATTTGATTTGGAAAATGAAAGTCATCCTCATTTTTATGTAATCAGCTAATTATTTCTTCCTTTTATGAAGTATTTTAGGTATTTGTACTTGAGAAAAGATTACATTTTAAGGTTTTTTATTAGTCTCTTAAATAGGAAAAATATACATGGAAAAAATCCAGGATAATTAGCTCAACTTAGTTTTGCCTTATGCATGAAAATTAAAGTCGGAGTATACCTTTTAGAATTTTTTAAAAAGCCAATATTCAAAAAGTTTCTCTAAGTAATCTGTCCAATTTTCTCCAACCATTTCAGAGTATTGAATGTTAGATAATTAGAATAAATCAGCAATCACAGCTACATGTTAACAAGCATCCTGATTAAAATTACCACTCTGCTAGAAATGCATTCAGTCTTTGTAAATATGTATCAATATTCTGTATATTAAACATATGGCAAAAGAATCCTCTATTCCCATTTAAAGCAGTTTTTATTTATATATCTAATGAACAATATTAAAAACATATAACATAAATAGGAACTCATTTATACATAGAAAACTGGGTCATATATCTGTGAATAAGTCTATGTCGATGTATTTGAATTATCTCTAGTTAATTTATATATCTATAATCTATATGTGTAAAAATTAAATGCAATGTCCTCATAGTACTTTGTGTAATATGTGTAGTATACATTTTAAAATTATTAACTTTAATAGAAAATTACTTCTGTAACTTTATTGGCTATTTTAGAAACCGACATTCATGTGATTTATGAATTTGAAAACTAAACTTCAAACTTCTTAATGAAATAACCCATCATAATATGCTATAAATAAATAGTATCACAGAAATCCCATGACCACTACAGGTCTTCTTTGCTCACTGACTCCCTGAAATGATGCTTATCTTGCTGCCATAGGTACATTATCTAAAGGTCTTTTCTAGTGTTGTAGTTACATTGACTTCTGCTGAGATTAAAATGTTTTCCTTTCAATTTCTATAATGCCCTGAATTACATCCTTCTCAAATCAATGTTAATCCTCACGTGATGGCGTTTTGCATAAAGAAAGCTAGTCCTTCTGGTTCATCCTAAAAGTATGAAGGACATGTGAGTTTTGAAGTAATAATCCTTGTAAAATTTCAAGCTTAAGAATTAGTGAAGATTATATATATTTCTGTTGTGGTTGCTCTACAACAATCCTAGCATAAATGCCTAGCATTTCTGCAACAGTTTATAAATGTTGCTCTAACACCCACTTCTACAAGCCAGCCACATTTATGGAAAATGAAAATGAAGCTTGTTGAGAACCCAGAACCAAACAAGTTATTTTTTTTAAGATTTATTTATTATCTCATATGGGTGCTTGTGAGCCACCTTGTGGTGGCTGGGAATTGAACTCAGGACCTCTCTCTGGAAGAGCATTGCTCTTAACCATTGCTCTTAACCATTGAATCACTCTAACCCCCAAAATATGTTTTTAAACTAGGTTCAAAGAGGAGACTTCACTTCGATCAGCTTCTACCTTTACATTCATACACCAGACTCTGGCCTAGGACAAGGAGTACAAATCCGTCATATCAGTCATATCCTCCTGCTCCAGACCATGGATAGAAATAAATAACACTATATTTTCCTGGATTTTCGTGAAATCTCCATGATATCATGAAAAGAAGCAGAATGCTAACTTTGTATCAGGGTATCACTGAACCAATTACTGTAGTTGCAAATGTCTTTACATGCCATTTAGCTAATCATTCCTTTGTGAGCCAACTAATTATTAGACTCAAGGATTAATATATAGAGTGTCAATGAAGAATCATAATTCTATAAAAAATAAATTCACAATGAAATTTCACTGTCACTGGATTGCTTCATGATCTTATGTTTACATTCAGAGGATGAATACCTAGATTTAATGGAAATGTAGAAGGAGAATGTGACAAAACCATCGGGAGACTCAGAATCTAGGCTACAATTTATGCTGCTTACCATACAAAGTCTCCAGTGCACTGATTTTAACTCAACACACCTCTATGGCTTAATGCAGAGTCTTAAATACTATGTAGTTTTTTTTTCAAAAGTGTTGAAATCCACAAAAGAAAAGGAGGACAGCTCAAGATATTTCTTTTTTTTTATTTCAGACACTTTTTTATTGTTATTAAAAAATTTTC
>LOJH01049988.1:0-11049 GCA_001685095.1 Ellobius talpinus
TCTTCTTCTTCCCCTCCTCCTCCTTCTCTTTCTCCTTCTTCTTCTTTATTATGTATTATTCTTAAAATATTACTTCACAAGTTTCAGTGTTATTTATACCCAACACTTTGACTATTTATGACTCTCTGCATTATCCAATACCTTTTTAAATCAATTCTCAGAAGAAAGAGGAGACTTCTATTCATATATATAAGATAATCCACAAACACCATACTGTTTCCAAGAGGGTATATATATCCATTAAATTGAGCAAAATCAAAGATTTCTGAGCTGTTCCTGTGTAATAAGTGCTGATGCCCAAAAGAATGACTCAAATCAACTGATTTCTGAACTGTAAATGAACTCCCATTTCTGTATCCTGGCTAAGGTCTTATCAATTTTCTATCTCCTTCCAGACATGATCTTTGAATTTTCCTATCTGAACATTCTTATCTTGGCTGCCCTCCTTCAAAAATATTCACGCTTGTTTACACATTTGACTCTTGTGGCATAAAAGATTCATTCCCCACCCTCTTGCTTAGCTGCTGGCATCTGTGTCTGTCTTTGTGTTCCTGGAGTTACTTAAAATAGCATTGTCATTCAACATATGTTTGTACCTGTTGTGTTTTCTGTCACTACTTTAGGAAAATATAGTCTCTCTATTAATGGGAAGCATTGACATAGCTATTACATTACCAAAATATCAGTATCTCACCCCAAAAAACTTTTAGAAAAATCCTTAATATTATATGTGTTTTAAAACATTGACTTAAAAACTGGAATCCTCCTGTGAACCTTAAGTCTGTCTCTTGACAGTTTTTTCAGTATTATATGTTCATTATATGAAAGGAGGGTCACATTAGACTTTCTTCTTTCAGTGATGCAACATCATCTGGAATTTTCTGAGTGTATCATTAGGTGCTGAAGTGAGTGAATGTAAAAGCGGACATGGGAGCGAAAAGCAAATAGAAGAGAAGGCCACCTCTGGAAATCATAGAGCCTGCAAATAAAATGAGACTCAGCATTGATTTAATTAATAATAGGACGCAAAGCTAACAAAGATGGAAAAGAGAAAAAACAGGATCTTGAACACACATTTCGAAATGCAATTCATTCCTAGAAGCATTGTTAATCCCCAAGGTTATAAAATAAATGAACTAACAACAGCTTCTGCCCACAGACCTCACAAAATTCCAATAAAAATTATTTTTTTATATGCATCATAGTAGTCGTTATATAATATTTTTCTTAGAGAGGTGGAGTATATACAGCTGGGGATGATCTACTGTTTGGACACATTTTCCAACTAAGAAAGACATTATTATGGGAAAAGGACTGACTGTGATGTAGAGAAAGCGAAAAATCTATGTAGCATGCAGATAAGGACCTTAACATGGTCTAGTATAGGACACTGTGGTAACCTAAGAATAATCTGCATCAGAACTCCTTAAATGAGGAAAACTTTTAAGTGAGGAATAAAGTAGTCTCACAGTTTTGTCTGTAAAGCTGTAGAAAATGAAAGAAGGGTAAATAGAATCAGTCTGAGAGCCATGGGAATTGAGATACTAAGTAAAATAACTATTCATTCAGTCTTGAGAACTGCATAATCTGAGACAATTCAATACCTTGATGGATTGGCTCATACATTCCCTTACAGACAAGTTGGTTCATTATCTGAGTACCAGCGGATTTTAGGGAATTGAGGGCAGAGGGGTTTTGAACCAGAGCTTCAGAAGGCAGATAGGACTGTGCTCGCAGGAAAATTCTAGAAAAGTTTATTACACAAAGATCTCAGGGCCGGTAAGTGCTTTCCATAACTTTGCTAAGCTCCATGCTGGGATATTATCTTTTCTCAACATAGAAGAGGCACTAACATATTTAAATGATGTAAACCTACAGGTGATTTAAGGTTTATAAAGTTCTCAAACAATCAAGAAAGAATGAGAGAAGGGCAGAATAGACCAAGAAATCTGCCAGGATCACTTGAAAGCAAATATGGCAAAAGCAAGTTGCTAGGGGAAGAAAAATTAACAGAAAGCAAAATCACATGCTAGTACATGTCTTCAGGGGTTTAAAGGGCAACAGCCGGCAGAAGACAGAACTGACAAAACATTGCAGATAAAGAAGATGTACCTTGATCTTGGGCTAGATTGTTAATCTTCAGAATTTATAGTGTGCATTTCTCCCATGAAAGACAATCCTCTAAAGGCGAATATTCTTCATCCAGCTCAAGTCCCCTTTAAGTGATGAGGTGTGGCTGACCAAAAGGCAAAGACTGGGAGCCTGCCAAAACTTGGGAGCCCACTTCAGCTGTAGGCGCAGAAGACAAGAGTGTGAGAAGCACAAACTGGCCTCACCAAGACCATAATAGACAAGAAAAGAAGTGTTGTTCAGGTAAAATGACTGAGGATTATGGAAAGCTAGCTGGGGCAGGGCTCCCATTCATGTTGCAGTATACAACATTGTTCTTTGATGAAACAATTAATGAAAGTGATGAAATCTTTCATACTGTATTGGATCTTGCTTGTGTTTTGTTTTTATCATCCTCTTAGGTATTACAGACCAATTAACATTTTTGGAGCAGATAGTAGAAGACCTTCACAGATCCTGTCTGTCTGTTATGTGAAAGGTTTCATTATAAAAGGCTAACTCCTGTGTTTCTTACAGACTTGAAGAAACATCTAGAACAGTGGTTCTCAACATGTGGGTCACAACTCTTTGGAGGTCAAATGACCCTTTCACAGAGGTCATGTATAAGATATCCTGCAGATCAGATGTTTATATTGTGATTAATAATGAAAGCAAAATTAGAGTTATGAGTCAAAAATAATTTCATGATTGGGAGTCACCACAACATGAGGAACTGCATTAAAGGATCACAGCATCAGGAAAGCTGACAACCACTGAACTAGAAGAACAGTAAAAACATTAGTCCAAGAATTTGAACAAATATACATTGCATGAATGGAGATGAGAACTCCATGGGTCATAACGTACTGAATGAAAATCAATTGGGATCAATTTTAGCCAGAGATAAACCTTTAAATACCTACAAACCAGAAACACTACTGATTCTAATTTTGGTTATAAGTCACAACTAAATAGCAAGACGGTGCCACTGAAAACATTGTACTTGTTAGCTTTAGGACATTGAGAACTCAGACTGGGAGCGAGCTAAAAGCTTCCTCTCTGCTGAAAGGTTTTCATGATGCTGTAAGGCATTGTTTGGGCTTTTGCAGAGAATCGTCACCAACAATCCAGCTTAATTATGGATCCTGTTTACTATACTACTAACAGGCCAGGTGATATGTGTCTGCTGGTGAAATAAATAGTAGCACAACTTCTATGGACACAACCGATTGCTTTCTAATAACATTAAAAGTCTATTCCACAAGAAGGAACTCACAGTTGATACTATAAACCAGAGCTAAGTGCCAAAGTTAGGGAGGTCACTTCCCTAGAAGGGAAGCAACTTCTATGGCCTGATTAAATTGATAAAACATACCTACCAGATTACCCTCTAAACATTTGTGTTGATGCCGGTTGGTTATGGGTGCTACTGCATCAGTTAGTACTGAACAGAAAAGAAACTTCTGGTCTGCATTAGTGATATATTGCAGAGATTCATAAGCAGCCAAGTTGCTGTTAATAAGTGGCTTGCTGTGATACAGCGGTTCAGTGCTCTGTCATAGATGGAGAAAAATAATCAGACCATCTTTAAGGCCAGATAATACCATGAAAAGTGAGTATAGATAATAGTAAAGGCTGGGGGAAGGGATGGAGTGCTGTATAGCAACATCCTGCAAATCAAAACATTCTTTCCAAGATGAAGGAAAAAGACTTGTGATAAACAAAAAGTCAGCAAAGCATTGAAGGCTCAGAAAATGATTTGCCAGTCTCCTCCTTAACGTTATAAAAGCAGTAAGTGATTAATTGCTGGGGTGGAAGAAATTCTCCAGCTTCTTGCAAGCCGTTCAGGGAACTCCAGAAGTTCAGGTTTCATGAGCTGTCCCCAATGCTGGGGTAAACTTTTGGTGTTCTAGTTGCATTTGGGTCACCCAGACAACTGTAAAGTCCCTGGCTTACTAAGCTAGAAAGGCAGAATTGCCGTCTAGTCTGTCATCAGTCTGTCATCAGTCTGAGATGGACAGGTGTTTGTTTCCATCCCCCCAAGAAAACTGGCATGCACTGTTGTGTCGTTAAAATTGAAACCCTGATGATAGTAATGAAGTTTAAACTTTCTTCTTTAAATGCATGATTTTCAAACTGATGCCAATAGTCTGAGAGCTTTCTATGAGCTCCTGGTTAACTAACTGTTCTCAATTTCTTCATTTCAGTAGAATGGTGATTCTACGTACACATGCATTTAAATATATGGGATTTTACACACATGCATAGTATAATATAATCTCAATATAGTATGGCCAAATGGAACAAATAATTTGTCTTCCATATCTACTCCCTATTTAGGGATGCAATATGGTCATCTAACATGTGACTGGATAAAGTCCAAGGTGATATCTTGGAGACCTTTTCATCATCACCCATGTCTTATCTAATAATAACACTGTTGATTCATCTTTGAAAGTATGTCTGGAAATGCCTGTTTTTCTTTATTCTTCCCACAAATCCAAGTCATCATCTTAATTTGCCTGAACCATTAAATCACCTTTCAGTGCATCTTATTGCCGTAACTTATCTTGCCTACAATACACCTTCCATATAAAACTAGCCCTATGGACCTTTCAACAGAATAATAAACTATATCACTAAGTTGCCTAAAAATGCTGAGTGGCTTCTCATAATGTTGCAAATTCTTCATTTTCTGTAAGAACAAAAAAGACATGGCCCTTGCTTCCTCTATAGAAGTTAATTTATGCTATTTTAGGCCTGTATAATTTGAAAAACAGTTGTGTTTAATTGTTTGTTTTGTTTGTTTTGTTTTGTTTTTTACTATAACATACATACAGGTTATAGACATAACACTGCCTATACTGACTGGTAACACTGCTTGGTATTTAATTTTTTTAATTGTCACATTTCCTTCTCCTCTGACTAATTTATACATTCCTTAAAGGTAAGTTCCCTTTCTACTTACTAGGCTTCCCTTGTGTTTCCACACTGACTTTTACAGATTCTGTAGTACTGACCTATGACATTGCCCACTGACGTTCCAAACTGGTTGTGTGTTGGGACTGAAGCGAGACTTCTACCTTTGCACCCAAATCCCTAACTTTCAAAGCAAGTTCCACATCTTTCCAGCATCATAGTGAAGAATACCGGCTTGCCTTATCTTGTCTAGAACATTTAAGATAGAGTCAATTAGAAGCCCTTAGAATACCAACTGTACTAAGTAGAACAAGTTTAGAATGAAAGAAAATTCTCTGCTCTCAGAACAGAAGTAAAGAAACAGCCAACTTCACCACTTCAGTAGGAGACACCAAAGACTTCCGAGGCACATCAATGACACCAGCTAGAAAGACAAACCCGATGGAGAGCTGGCTGTGACTGAATTAATTAGCTTCTCATCTTTTCAGAAAAAGAAGTCTAAATCAGAAACACTCCTCCTCTACTTCACTATATGGAACAGAGGCAGCACCAGCAGGTTAAGATGTGTAGACTGAAGAAGGGAGGATCCATCTCCATATCCAACAAGATCTGAAGTGTAGCTAGATTTTGTGTCTCCATCTCGCTGCATTTCTGGCTTATAGTCCTTAAAACAGCACCATAGTGAATACATATAGGAAAAGAATGGATTTGAGCTAAGATGATAGCTCCATGAACTAGATTATGCTATCTTTTTGGACTGAAATATGTACATTCCTACATGCTTTGGTTTATCAAGGATTGTAAGGCAAAACCAAGAATTAAATAAATGCGAAAAGAGAAGCTCTTTTTAATCTATTTCCCTTTTCTCTTTGGGCAAGACATCTTTGAGGCAAAATAAAAATCAACACAGATGACAAAAGAAAAAAGTAAGCTTTCTAAATTACACAATGCATATGGAAAAAACAAAGCCCTCAAGATCACCCCACTCGCCCTTGAAAATTGACATGTCATTTTGGAGTTAGCTTGCTTTGTTTAAGCTAGAATTTGCATCTTAGTAGAAGCTCACAGGCATGTAACCTGTGAGGAGATGGTTGCCATGACAACATTAATGAGCCTGTCCTATGACCACAGATATCTTGAAGAGAGAATATGTTTGTGCTCTTATTACTGTATTGGTCCCTGCTCTCTGCACAGGAAGAGCTAAAAAAATCATCTTTAACAGGAATGTTTATTAATGCTCTCACAGCAAGCCATTTTAAACTTTGAATAAGAAGAGAATCATACAGCATTAAAAACAAAAATGTCTGCTTAAAAACCAATTAGATGAAAAGTGTGCTGTTTTGATAATGGGCTACTGCAATGAATCCTGGTGCTGTTTCCTAACAAACCACATGATGATTAGTCTAGTTTGCCCTAGTATGTCTGTTTGTATAATCTTTCTCATTGGAGGATTTCAAGGCCTTTTCATTTGATAATTAAATCATAATCCTTCCCATGTCTTTTAATAAAATAGTAAATATTTATTAGAAATGATAAGCTAATATATCCTATGTTTCTGAATCATATAGAGTCTTTAAATAATAGCATAGATTTCAGTCTTCAATCCAAACTGAAAGTGAGATTCGGAGAAGTATAATATGTTTCTTGGAGACACACATGGCCAGTAAGTCCAACCCAGGGCTAAGAGCACACCCATATTGTAGTGTGATCCCTTTTTACACCAGCCCTACTCCCTACTCTCCTAAGATTCTCACTGACATATGAACCCTCCAAAAGTAGGGATTGCCAAGAGAGCAAGAGAAACTCCCTAGACTCCAAGAGTTAGCAACCCAGTCATCAAATTTTGTAATAATTTAGAGAAACCTAAATGAGTGATATGAGCCTTCAGTTTTCTGACTATGTTGTCTTTCAGTTAGTATTTGACCAGTTTAGTTTTTTATTTGTTTTTTCTTCTTCATCATCTTTTTTTTTCTTTTTTTTTTTGAGACAAGATTTCTCTGTGTATCTCTGGCTGTCCTGGAACCCACTCTGTAGACCATCATGCTGGCCTTGGACACACAAAGATCTGCCTGCGCCTGCCTCCCTGAACGCTAGGATCAAAGGTTTGTGCCACCATCGCCCAGCTAGTATTTGACCAGTTTTAAAAGAAAAAGATCACTTTTCTTTTAGTTAGTATATGAAATGCTGTGTGATTTCCTATCATTTTATTTTCAAACTTTTGAGTCTACAGAAATTATTTTTTTAGAATTTGATTGATAATGGGTTTTTTTTGTTTGTTTGGGGTTGTTTTTATTTGTTTTTGTTTTTGAGACAGGGTTTTCCTGTGTAGCTTTAGAACCTATTCTGGAACTGGCTCTGTAGATCAGGCTGGCCTCAAATTCACAGAGCTATGCCTGCCTCTTCCTCCTGAGTGCTGTGATTAAAGGCGTGAGCCACAACTGCCCAGTTGATGGATAATTTTTAATCTCTATCTCTAGAACGCCCAGAATATCAGTGTGTTTTATGTCACTGAGTTTCATAAGCTTTGGGTCAAACATGTAAATAATTTCTAGACTGAATATGTTAATATTTTTTGACATTCTTCTCTAAACAATATAGTATACCAACTACTTAATAGGGCATGTATATTTTATTTGACATTATAATCAAGAGAGTGTCAAGTATATGGGAAATGTATGTGATTTTGCATAACTACTATACCATTTTATATAAAGTACTTGAGTATGCACAAGTTTCAAAATCCCTCAAGCATCCTGTAACCAATACTTCCCCCATGGATTCTAGGGCTGACTGTACATTTCAGAGTACCTTTCTAGGTCTGAAAAACTGCATGAAGGAAACAATTTGGCTCTTTAGGCATGTATTTCACCAAATAGTTGCTCAGAGGAAACTTCTTATTTAAGAGAAGCACTGCAATGGTATGGAAAATTTCAGCCTGCTTTTATAAATTTCATCCATTTTAACTATCCACAGCAACACAATAAGTCCCACAGGTTTTGGGTTTATCATTCATGCCTTCCACAACTCAAACACTTAAACAATTCTGTAGCTCAATCCTAATTCATCTTATTAATAAAAACCCAGAGTCAGATATTAGGGTGTGAAAGCTAAAAGATCAGAGAAGCAGAACAACCAACCACTAGCGTTCTTACCTCTAAGAAATCCTCAGACTCAATGTCATGTGCTCCTGTCTCCTCCTGCCTTATATTCCTATGTCCACCTCCTCAGTACTAGGATCAAAAGTGTGAGACTCCACTGCTTAGCTCAGTTTCTCTTTTAGACTGATTCAATCTCCTGTAGCTCAGGGTGGTCTTGAACTCCTGATCTTTCTGCTTCATCCTCCCAAGTGCTGATATCAAAGATGTATGCCCCCACTGCCTGGCCTCTATGGTTAACTAGTGGCTAGTTCCACCCTCTGATTTGTCAGAAACAAACAGAATCACCATACAATTCTTTCCTTTGAAATGTCTTTATTGGTCTGGTATAGCCAAGTCCTTCTCACATGTCCAAGGGGGAAAAATGGGTCATCTCACAATGGACTAGATTCCTCTGAAATTGTGGTCCATTTATTTTTAATCCTTCCTCGCCCCTTAGAGGTTTTTAAGGTTTCATTTTTGTAAAAAGATTAAATCATTTCACTTTATTTCCACTTGATAGGCTGTGGACGTTAGACTGCCACTATTACCTACAACGTACACAGAAATGTACAAACACACACACACACACCACAAACAAATATCATTAGAATTCAATGGATGATCAGATTATTGTTTCGCCACACTTACATCTCCTTCCTACCCTGAATTTAAATCTTTTTAAATTTAAATATGTACTATACATATAACATATAATAGAGCAAATACTGTTTAAATAGTTGTTACATGTTATTGCTTACGTAATGATGACTATTACATATCTCAGGCACACAATTCTTTTTCCTCTGAGTATTTTCAATCCACAGTTGATCAAATATACAGGTGGGAGTCCATGGATCTTGAGTTGAGACTATACTTAGAACATGACAATTATTTAATTCCAAGGAAGAAGGCCTAACAGTTAGTAAGTGGCAGAGGTCCAGGATGCCTGATGCAAGTTTCTTCTAGAGAAGACAGGAAAGCTGTACTCATGAAATCTCAATAGTGTGGTTGCCTAAAACCCCACACAATGACATCATTTATGTTGCCTATGTGGATGGGGTAAACCTCACAAAGTTCCATGCCTAGATAAAGAGCTACAAGACAACAGCTGCTGAGTGAGAGAATCAGTCTTTTCCATGGATGAGCCCCTCATAGGTTTACCAACTCTAAGTCATCAGCCCTGAACATATGTACATATAAGCAATCTTAAGTAAACTCAGAAGGTTGTATTTATATATACATGTGTGTGTGTTCATGTCAGACAGTCATAAGAAGAGCTCATAAAATTGAGAGGGGGTAAAACAGTCAAAGGAAAAGTTAGAGAGTGAGGGTAAAAATAATGTAAATATAATAAATACAGTATGCATGAATAAATCTTTAAAAATAAGTGTGCAATAAGGGTGTATTGTTGTGTGAATGAATGGATAGATGAGTGAATAAATGACCATTCATTGTTCTGACAAACTAACAATTCACTTCCTTCTAGCTCTGATCTCATGTCTTAAGAATGCTATTATTGAACTAATGTCTTTTGAAATAATGGTACTTCCTATTCATTGCTTTTATTATTCTAGTATTATGCATATTTACAATTTCTCTTATTCAACACTGCAAGTATTAATATACAGCCTACATTTCTGCAAGAGCAAATTATTGCATAACTTGACTATATGGACTTGGCTAGTGTTACATGCCTTCCATTAAGATATTCTTCTTAAAAATAATTATATTTTGAGGATGGAAAGATTGTTTAGTGGTTAAGAATATTTCTTTTGCAAAGATCCCAGGTTCAGTTCCTAGCACCCACATGGTAACTCATAACTATTACTCCAATTCTAGGGACTCTAATGCCCTCTTCTGGCTTCCATGGGCACCAAGCAAGCACAGACATACCTTTGAGTGAAATATTCATACATATAAAGTAAAATGATTAAGTTTTTAAAAAATCAAATTTATCTCAAATTTATGATGTCTTTAAAACCAAAGTTAATTAAAAGATAATCAAGCACAACACATAAATTTTACCCTTAAAAATGCAAGGAAAGTTATTTATTTAATCAGCCTACAACAAAGGCGTTCATGTCTAAAACATCAGAGTTTATGTGCCTATATGAATAAGTGAAATAACACTTTGAATCCTCTTATGGTTTGAGTGTCTCAAAGCATAGCAATTAGGCAGCTTGCCTAATTGGGTTCCCCATTAGCACTCCATGTGTAAATTAATGGACTTAGCATGGCCTTCATCTCAGAGGTCAGCTCATGCACACTGCAAGCAGAATCTTCCAGAGACTTCAAGATCCAAATAATGGTTGCAGAAACTAACCTGTCATTTTCTAATACCCCCTCCCCCACACAAATACCTCATTGTTCATCCAACCTGACTACTCTTTCCATACTACTGTCTTTGCTGGGGTTGTTCCATGTGCCCAAAACGCAGAATCCTCCCTCTCCCCAAGTTCTTTGCCACATGGAAATGGTGCTATAAATAATATTAGAAATGAGTTAATAGAAAAAGAAAAAATATTTAACTCCACATTAACTGTGTTACTCTCTTAGTGACACAGTGGTCAGTTGAGACACTTTCAACTCTATGCCTATTGGAGACTTACTCAATTTCTCTGTGTGTTCTCATTTGTCAGATAATATGACAGTAGTTGCTTCCCTCGAGAGAGTGAACAAATGAAACAAGGCTATTTTCTACAGGGATTTCATGGAGAAAAAAATCAAAACACCTGAAAAATTAAAGAAACTTGAAAATTTGGGGCAAAACAGTAAAACAGGATGAATTTCTATCAAATATGGGTTACCTAACCAACCAGTTCAATTATTCATCTTTTATTTTTTTATTTCAGACACTTTTTTATTGTTATTAAAAAATTTTCCA
>LOJH01049991.1:0-12756 GCA_001685095.1 Ellobius talpinus
CTGACTGCTCTTTGGACTAGAAAGGGAGGGGGAGGGGGGATGGGAGGATGCGGAAGGAATTGGGAGGAGGGGAGGAGGTGAAATTTTTTTAATAATAATAAATAAAAAAGGTAAAAAAAAAGAACTCTGCAGAAAATTGTTATTGTGGGGTAGAGAAGGGTGGAAGGGGAGGGAGAGGGAAAAAGTGGGGAGGAGTTCATGAGGGAACTGGATGGCCAAGATGGGGGAAGGACAGAGAGGGGAAGCAAGAAAAGAGATATCTTGATTGAGCGAGCCATTATGGGGCTATCAAGAAACCTGGCACCAGGGAAATTCCCTGGAATCCACAAGGATGACTCCAGCTGAGACCCTAAACAACAATGGAGAAAGTGCCTGAAGGGGCCTTCTCTAGTATTTGGATTGATGGCTCACTTAATTGTCATCATAAAAAATTCATCTAGCAACTGATGGAAGCAGAAGCAGAGATTCACAACTAGCAATGGGCTAAGCCATCAGAGTCCAGTTGAAGAGAGGAAGGAGTGATAATATGAGCAAAGGTGTCAAGACCATGATGGTGATACCCAGAGACAGCTGACTTGAGCTAGTAAGAGCTCACTGATTCTGGACTGACAGCAGGGGAACCTGCATAGGACCAAACTAGACCCTCTGAATGTAGGTGACAGTTGTGTGGCTGGGGCAGTCTGTGGGAACACTGGAAGTGGGATCAGGATTGATCCCTACTGCTTGAATTAGCGTTTTTGAGTTCATTCTTTTTGGAGGAATACCTTGCTCAGTTTAGATATGAGGGGAGGGCATTGGTCCTGCTTGAAAGTGCCAAACTTTGTTGACTCCCCATGGGAAGCCTAATCCTCTCTGAAGAGTGGATGGGGTGGGGGTGGGGTAAGGTGGGGGAGTGGGAGGGAACTGAGATTGGTATGTAAAATAAGAAAAGATTGTTTTTAAAAACTAAATATAAAATGTATAGGCAATTACTGCTAAAAAAAAATAAGTAACTAGCAGATCACACCAAGTAATACCACCATTTCTTATTGTTAAACCACTCAGTACAAGAAAATTTTATCTGAGATTGTGACAGGCCATGGGCCTAGGGGAAAACTCAATATTATTGTTCTCCTAAAGGAACATAGCAACAAAATGACTCCTAAATGACATTTCTGCTATACCCAAACACCAGTGCTTTGCTCATCCATTAGAGAAGCTTTCTCTTGTAGTAGATGAAAACTAATAGAGTAGGCTCACAACTCAATAATGTGTAGAAAATGAGAGATTTTGGTATACTCAGTTCCAAATGGGATGTCTTCATCAAATTCCTCCTCTCAGAGCTCAGGGAACGATTGTAATTGTCACAGGGGATGGATGACTCCATGGAAACAGTGCTTTCCAGATACAACAGGACTGGCTGATGCACGTATGAACTCAGAGACTCTGGCAGCACACAGGTTCAAGACAAACATGGTACCAGCACTGAGAGGGAGAAGTGGACACAGGTTCTCACCCCAATCAAAAAACTATCTACAATTGATTTCCATTTGGCAAAGGAAAAATTAGTTTTCCCCAATGAAGTCTCATTGGGTATATTAATTACACTTCAGGGTAGTCACCATGCCCAGCATTAGATGGGCAATATAAAACTCAATGGTATTTTCGCAGACTTTTTGTGTTATATTGCTTTGCTTGCACATTTTCTGTCTTACTAGGTTTTTGCCTACATATTTTGGTTTCTGTTTTTGCAGGGTGTGTGTTTCCTTTGGTTTTTTTTTGGAGAGAGAAAGGGCATGGAATTGGGCAGATGGAGGGGTGGAGGAGCTGGAGGAAGGGAAAAGCATGCTCAGAATTTACTATACGAAAAAAAAATTTTCAGTTAAAAAAAGAAAAGCAAAAGAAAGAAAAAAGAAAAGCAACAAATTTAAGGGTAAAAAAGCAAACAAAGGGAAAGGAATGTCTTCTTTCTGAAATGTATTTTTAGTGGCTGTTTCTATTAACAACGTAAATTATTGCTGAGCATTGAGTAGTAATTATATATGTCACTTGAGTTAATTTTTTTGCTAATGTGAGAACTACATGTCATTGTCTGTGTTAACTTTTATTCTGAAAGGGAAACTCATGAATAATTAGATTGCTCGATTTTAAAAAGCAAATACAAGTCTATACTGGCATATTATTAATATCCCCATTTTTCACAAGCTCATTTGGTGTTAAAACTTAACCTGGAATTACTTACAGATTTCATTTAGCACATCACAATGACTAGCATATGTTTTACTACAAAAATAGTAATGTGTTTTATTCTAGGACAATGTGATAGACCTTGCTGAGAAAATAAAATTTCTATTGCCTTTTTAAATCCAAAAATTCTGAATTCCCCGATACATTTGGTCTGAATACTGTTGTATGTTTTTGGTAAAATCCTTTCTGAATCATCTCCTAGCTCAGAAGTTCTTTCCCATGGTTCATTTATGGATAGAACACCCTACATTTTTGATAGTGCAGTGGATGTGGTATTAAGTTTGTGTATTTACATGACAATGGCTCGTATATTTGTATGTTTTGTCCCCAATTAGAACTGGGAAAGATTAGGAGGTGTGGCTTTGTTGGAAGAGGTATTATCACTGGTGAGTGGGGGTGGCTTTTGAGGTTTCAAGAGCCCACACCATTCCCAGTTAGTTTATTGCCTTGTGCTTGTGGATGGAGATATGAGCTCTCGGTTATTATCTGGGCGGTGGTTGCGTAGATCTTTAATTCCAGCACTCAGGAGGCAGAGGCAGGTGGAACTCTGTGAGTGTGAGGCCACCCTGGTCTACAAAAGCTAGTTCCAGGATAGGTTCCAAAGCTACAGAGAAACCCTGTCTCAAACAAAGAAAAGTGGTCATGAGCTCTCAGTTATTGCTCCAGCACCTACCTGCCTGCCTGCCACCATGCTCCCCACCATGATGGTGATGAACCCTCTAGAAGCATGAGTCGCAAATAAAATTATTTCTTTTATAAGTTGCCATGGCCCTGGTGTTTTATCACAGCAGTAGAAAAGTGAGTACAACAGTTGGCTCTAGGGGCCATTTTCATCCTGTCTGTATTTTCAACATTTATGCAAACTACATGTCTCCCTAGAACACATAGCTTCTTAGTATGTTTTGGCAATACTTGGGATTGAACTCAGAAGAATTCACAGCTTAAAAGAACAAAAGGACTTCTCTAGACTCTGGAAGACGCCAATGGACTTATTGCATTTCTTACATTCTATTCACTTATGTGTACTAATTGGACCTATTCATAAATCCTCAGTGAGTAGCCTAGAGCCTGTATTCAGTCATCAATATTCATTAAATGAAAGAATGAGAGCAAGATGTTTGGTTGATAAAAAGTACACTTTATAGCAATGACTCAACGCATTGTACAAAGTAATTTTTTTTTTCTTTTGGGTTTTTCGAGACAGAGCTTCTGTGTGTAACAGCCCTAGCTGTCCTGGAACTAGCTCTTGTAGACCAGGCTGGCCTTGCACTCACAGAGATCCACTTGTCTCTGCCTCCCAAGTACTGGGATTAAAGGTGTGCACCACCACCGCTCAGTCTGTAGAAAGTAATCTATCTTTCTTTTCTTTTTTTTTCGAGACAGAGTTTCTCTGTAGCTTTAGAGCCTATCATGGAACTAGTTCTTGTAGACCAAGCTGTGTAAAAAAGTAATCTTAAAGCAAGGCTGAGGGGTTTGTACTTGTGTTTTGCATTTTCAAGTGGTATAATCGCAAAACACCACCAAAAAACAAAAAAACCCTTAATCACATATGACAATCCAAGCTAGGAGTAGAGTTCTTAATTTGACGAGGAATGCAATCAAGGAATGCAATCAAGAGCAAGATAATTTGACATTTGTAGTGCCAGGTAAAATGGAGAACAGGTGCTCAAGGCTTCACAATAATAAAGACAAGAGGATAAACCTAATCATGCCTTTTAGACTCTGCTCTCCACGAAACAACCATGTCTATTTTCTTATAGTGGAGTTGAACATCTTCCTCTTCTGCTTAAAAATCCTCTGACGGTAAGCAGCAATATTTAGAACCAATATATGAACTTCTTACCATGTCCCAAAAGTTCATGGACAAACTTCATTTTGTTACGTTGATCTAATCCTATCACTTTTCCTTTAGTAAAAGTAGCATTCTTACCATCTCTACCCAAATTATTTTTCAATTGTATCTTATACATATAAATATATCATCTCTCAGATCTCCTGCTTGGTAATCTCTCCCTATTATACTAAAATGTTGAGAGATATTTGATCACTGTGTCTGTCCTTCTTCACTTGCCTTAAGGCACCTTCTGATTGGTTTAATAAGGCTAAGCAGGGCTTCTGGGAAGAGAGCAACTCTGGAAGGAAGAGAGGCTGAATTTGCCAGCGACATGTGGAGGGGGTCAGACCTACTGTAAGGAGGACAGGTAAATAATGTGGCAGAATTTAAGTTATAACAGCTAGTTGGTGACAAGCTTAAGCTAAGCTCAAGCTTAATTAGTAAGTCTCTGTGTCTTATTTGGGAGCTGGCAGTCCAAAGAAAGTCTGATTATACTAGAACTTCTGTCCTATAAAAACAGGAAATTCATCTTTATACCACTATGTGTCCTTTAGTAGTATACAATTGGTTCTCAAACAGTTCTTGAACAGGTGTTGAACTATATTTAGGGAACGGAAACAAAAAAGCAGGTAGATTTTAGATTAATTCATAAAATATCTAAACTGATGACAAGAATTTTCAAAGTTACTGGATAATCACAAGTTATGTTAAAGAGACAACTACTGCGCTATGTAGAAATTACAACTTAATTCCTTTTATAATCCTGATTCCAATTATAAAATCCTAATCAAGTCAAAATGTAATGTGATGAACTACCCAATCTACATAGCCATTACTTGACAGCTTTTTTCAATTATGCTTTCTCATCAATGGTGGCTCATGCCTATAAATCACAAGAACTCAAGAGGGTGAGGCAAATAGAATTCTTGAGAATTCGAGGGCATACTGGACTACATAGTTCCAGGCCAGTCTGAGATACAGGGTGATATCTCAAAATCAAAAAGAACAAATAATAGTAAATCTTAAATTATATCATCTCTTTACCTTTCAATAATCTGAGTCACTTCAACATGGTCAATAACTCTACCACCAAAACCACACAAACAATCAACAAGCAATGAATTTGTTATTGTAAGCAAACTAGCTGTTCTGAGGCATAAAGGTTAAAGACAACTCCCAGCCATGATCATATGGTGAATATGATGCCTAGTAGTCAATATATAAAAGCATTATAAGAACATGCTATACTTTGATTTCATTCCTATTTCTCTTCATATATATATTTTACCTGGTCTTAGAATGAGGTAAAAATAGTACAAATAATAAAAGACTGCTCTAAGAAAGTTCAAAGACGTGTTACCTTGCCTACACATAAAATTTGGATTTAGGTTTGAAAGGACTCAATTAAATCCAACATTTTCCATCTATCTTTTGTGTATGAATATTTATGTATATATCTGTGTAGATGCTGATGCACATGCATGTTCATGTCAGGTGTCTTTCTCAAAAGGTTCTTCACCCGTACTTTGGGACAAGGTCTCTCAATGAATATGGAGTTCATCAATTCAGCTCGGCTGGCTGAATAAAGAACTTCAGGGTTCTGGCAGTCTCTGCCAGCAAGTGCTGAGACACCAGCTGCCATACCCAGGCTTTTGACTTGGATCTGAACGCGGACCTTCATGGTTACACAATGGGAAATTTACTGACTTAACCAACACCCCAGCCCTCACTTCTCATATTTTTTGACCAGAATTCCTTATCTTTTGGTAGTGGAATGTACACTATTTAAAAAGAAAAACAAAACAAAAACTGTTCAAAAATATTACTTCTAATGACAATGATTTACTAGTATTCAAAGTAAGTCATTAAGAATTTATACGAACATTCAAAGTGCAAACAGCTAAAATATGGGGAACAATTGTAAGATAATTAAATGAAAACTCTGGAAAACTGACATTTCAGTCAACTCCCTATATTAACTTTTCTATAACAATTATTCTGTGATAGTCTTTCCTTCAGTGACTAAAAGCAGACATTTAATATTGAGAAGAGCAGGGAAACATTAGAAAGTGAATCTTCTGCTGTAGAACAATTAATTTATAACTTTATTCCTTTTTAAACCATAGCAGGCTATTTGGAAGGGAACTGTATTTGTAAACAAGCAGATTCTCATATTTTGCTAGACTTCTGGATCATCTTGTTTTAATGTGTACATAATTCTAAGGGGGAAAAAGTATTTGACAGTCAACACCTCCTCTCCCGCAAGAGTTCAGTACAGCAATTTTAGAAAGCACTTACTTAATCATTTCAAAAAGCTTTGGATCTGAAACCTTGATATTTCGTGCCATATTCCAGGAAAGATGAACCATGGGTACTATTGACTTCACACTTTGCAATTTGTTCCATTCGTACCGTTCCACTGCCAACTTATACTGGCAGGCTGGGGAGAAAAATTAAAAATCAAAAACAAAAACTAAACTATCAAAAGATGTGAAGATAACCATTATCATCACCTCATGAAAATCTCAAAGCACTACAAAAAAACATTAATCCCCCCACCCCCACCCCGAGACAAGGGTTTCTCTGTATAACTCTGGCTGTCCTGAAACTCACTCCACAGACCAGGCTGGCCTTGAACTCAGAGATCTGCCTATTTCCACCTCTGAAGTGCTGGGATTAAAGGCTTGTGCCACCACTGCCCGGCTTACAAAAATAATTTTTATGTTTTGTGATAATTTTTTTATCCATTATCTCATTTAATTCTTAGAATTTCCTTATTGATTTTATTTTCATCACTAGATGAAGAAATCAAGGACTGGAGAAATCAAGTAACTTGCCAAAACTCACAAAAGCCAAGTCCTAGTCTAAATCCAGGTCTTTCTGGCTCCAAAGGCCACATTCTTAATCTCTAAAGATAGGCATAATTCAAATTGTATTTCATAAACCAATACAGGAGAAAAAAGAAGAATCTAAAAGAATGTATTTTTACTTAGTTTTTTTCTCCCTTAAGAGGCCTCTTATAAAGCAAAATCAAGGACTCTAAAAATTATTACAAGTATATCTTCCATGTATATAACTATATAGACCTTTCGTTTGCTAAGGATTTATGGTTTTATATTCAATAGTTAACTAACATTTAAGTTTTATAATAAAAAGGAGACATTTTCTTCTAAATACATTTATTAGTTTTCTTTTTAAAGGTCAAATCTTTTTTCAAGCATATTCTTTTAAAATACCTGTAAGTGGACCAACATTCCAAGCAATGTTGTTGCACCAGCCAATAGCCTGAACCCAATGAACAGTGCCTGCATTTATCCAGACCAGATCTCCAGGTCGCTGAATAAACCTATACACTGGAACATTTGCTTCATAAAGATCTTCAAGGTTGGGCCACCAAGAACCCATTAAGAAATTTAAATTATTTCTGAAATAAGAAAAACAGAGCAAATGGATCAAGGGCTCTAATAAATTCTTTATAAAAGAATGTCAAAAGTTTCTTAATGCTAATTAATTTCAATAAAATTTAGCTGACAGAGTAATAAAAACTGCTGTATGCATGTAAAGAGTAAAATTAATTATAATAAAGCACAGGAAGACTTATCTAAAGATAGCATTACTTGCTTGAATTTATTTCTTCAAGATTCAAGGGAAAATCTGTAGCTACTTTGAAGTAGCACATATTTTTAACTTCTAATATCATTTTATTAAGTCCCCACTCCACTTTTAGTTGCTGAACCCTTCTCTTTTTCTTACAGTACCTGCAAATCACTAAAAGACAGAAGATGGAGATGAATTTATTTATATAAATAAGACCACTATATATAAGTACCAGAAACTCCACTCAATTTGAGAAAGGGTCTCTACTGCTGCTTTGACTCATAAGGAGAAAAAGGGATAAAATTTGACAACTTCCATATGGTTTAGACGATCAGCTAATGAAGCACGAATAATAAAAACCAAGAGACAGATATGGGGGTTCAACCTGAGGATCAGAAAAGCAAAGTAAGCAGTCAAGCCACTAGAGAGCTCTTACCTCTAAGAAATCCTCAGACTGAAAGAGAACAAGTTCCTGGTTCATCCTGGCATATATTTCTCTCTAGTGCTGGGATTAAAGGCATGAAACACCACCATCTGGATCTTTTTCTGTACTGATTTTGTGTAGTCCAGGGAGGCCTTGAACTCACAGAGATCCATTTGCCTGTTTCCCAAATCATGGGATTAAAGGTGTATGACACCACTGTCTAGCTTCTAGTGGCTTTGTTTTACCTTCTAGTCTTCAGGCAAGCTTTATTTATAAAGCATAAATAAAATATCACTATAGCTCCCCCTTTTGCCTAAAATAATAAAAATAAAATAAATTTTTCTTTGGGTTCCCATAAGATTATCAGTGCCCTCAGTCAGCAGGAAGTAGCCCAGAAAAATACACCTACATTCTCAAAAAATGGATTATCAATGTTTGCCTTTGTTTAGCATGTAAGTTTCAAGTTGTTATGGATAATGGTCAGGAAAAAAAGCTAAACAAAGATTAGATACAGGGGTTTTGTTTTGAAAAGAGTTAAAAAGGGGGATAAGTTATGGGATAATGCTCTTGTATACTGTGAAGATTTGTCATTACTGAAAGGTAAAGGAGAAAACAGACTTCTTCAAGTTCTAAGTTTTTCTCTAACTACTATACATCCTAAATTGTGTGTTTTCATGTTTGTTCTCTAAACAAACAAGGAATCTGTGATAGGGTTGAGCAACTACAGCTCCCTATAAAGCAAAGTTATTAAAACAAATCTTAATCCTATTTTAGTCTTTTGGGACCATCATAAAACTGGAGAAAACATTCTAACTAAAATCAGGCAAGCAACCCCAATAATCAACAATACATGGTATAAAGTAGAGCAAGTTACTTCGACAATACATTTGAATCTGTAAAATTCTATATCTAATATTCTTGTACTGAATGAAATGTGTTAGTGAAGTCAATATATGATGATTATCTCTCTAAATTTAAAAAGAAAATTAGAGCTTTAAAAAATTTTCAATTATGATACATGTCATAATTAACCAAGTATTTACAGCTAAGATTATTAAAGCAAAATTAGAAATTACATGTTAACATAAGGAATATGTTTATAATTAGTTTTCAAATTTCATAATACACACTTTCAGTAGCCCCTCCCTCCACATTTAACTGAAATAGGGGCAAAATACCACATGTTAATGATTTATGTTTTTAATTTTTATTTCATAATTTTCTAATTTTATTACTAAATGAAAATATCAGAAGCTTACATAATTGAGTGCCTTTTAGAAAACAAGAAAACAGTTATATCTAGAGATATAAAATTTAAACCAATTAAAAAGCATTCAAAGCACTTAATACAAAACAAAACACACAAAGGATGGCTATTTCTAGTATCTTAAAGAAATGAAAAGATTCACTATATATTCTTGAAACAAAACCTGAAACACTTAATTAAGTTTTATAAAAGGCCTTTTTTAAAAAAGTTGCCAGTTTTAAAAAGAATTTATATCGTATGTTCAAGCTTGAGTTATTCCTAATAAGCAGTTCACTTAGAGTTTCCTTCACTTTCTGAAAACATTTATGAAAATTTTTTTCTAAGAACATATGCCTTATAAATAAGTACTTGAATATATCATTTTAAAAATGAAACTAATAACTCAAAATTTCTAACCTCTAAACACATGCCTACTACTATATTTCACAGAGTGGTTTTCTGATACCTTTACAAGTTTTCTCATAAAGTAATAGGTTTGGAATCAATTTAACACAAATTTTTCCACTAAATGGTAACTAAAAGCTGAGTGCATATCTACACTAGGCTGTCGAGTTTGGTAAGTTGTCCTTTACAATACTGTTTTATAATAATTATGTTTAAATAAAATTCAGTTTGAAAACCTACTTTTCACAGAAGTCATTCAAAACACCCCAGTAACCTTCAGGAACAACAAACCATTCACAGTCACCTGGGCCAATATTTATATTAACTGAACAGAAGTTATTATTTTCTTGATGGCCTAAAAGGCAAAAAGAAAAATAAATCAACATACTATTAATTCTATAGAAAATGGGTCTTTAGACATGAAACCTTTAAAATATTAAATAGAGAATGTTAAAGATTCAGTTCTTTAGGTCAACTACTCTTCACTTATTCAGTAAGGGCTAACATGGAAGGCAAAGTAGAGTTTAGGCTCTGATAACTTGCCTGGCTCAGTTATAACATTAGCCAAAGCAAGCTGTAAAACATTTTTAGCTCACCTTCCTTAGAAATAAGAATAAATATTAACAATTTCTATGAAATTGTTATTTTGAAGATAAATGAAATGATTAGAATGGTGTCTAATGAACAATATACATTTGTTGTAGATGCCATTACTTTTTTCTTTTTCATTGTGAACAAAGCCTGGCTTTAACAACATAGCTACTGAGGCCAGATATATGCCTCAGTGCTTAAGAGTCCATTGTGCTCTTGCAGAGGACTTGGACTGGTGGCAGCAGAAAATAGCAAAATAGAGGAGATCCTCCCTCTTTCTCCATACATGAAGATCAACTTTATCAGAACACACGGGAGATAATCATAGGTTGACTGTCATGAAATAAATACCAAAAGAAAGGTAACAAAGTTAGTAGACATTTGTAGTATAATACTTTGTATCTTGCCTTCCCTGCACTGCTGGCTAACTGATGAATTTAAAACACAAAATTTGTATTTTTGGTGTAGTACCCAGGTCCCTGTTTGTTCTAGATGGAAGAAAGCAATCTTTGTTCCCATTACTTTAAGTATGTATTTGGAAATGTCCCACAGTATGCATCCTAAATAAAAATGAGCTCTAGTTACAGTCAGAGCTACTAAATAAACCTTGTCTATACAAAATTCTTTAAGAGTAAAGCCTAAACACAGCCCTGTAGTTTAAAATATACAGTCAGATTGTAAATTGATAGCTAAAACAGCTATCACTTGTACTTATGTAACTCCAGAACAACTTTAATACAAGACACACAAAAATGTTATTTCTTATATTGTACTGATTAAACTATACACATTTCTTGTAAGAACATGCAATCTAATACAAAAAAACTTTTTAAAATGCGAGTTGGAAGCGGTAGCAATTGCAGAGTATACACTAGATTTCAAATACATGGGATAAAAAATGTGAAACATCTCTGTAATTTTGTATTGATTATATGTTTAGATTTTGGGTGTTAAAGGGAAAAATTAACTTCATTTACTCTTTATATTTTAATGTATCAAAATGACTTGTTAAATTATATATAATTTGCATTATATTTCTATTGGACACCACTACCTTCAAGGAATTCTTCAGGTAATTCCTTTGAGAGACTAGAAGAAAAGTTGTTACCAATGACCTCAGACAGGGGATTACTACATAATATAAAGAACCAAAACTATTAAATTCTTCTTCCTAATCATCAAATAAATGGGCTAATGAACTAATATTTTAAAAGAAGCAAATAAATACCTGAAAAACTGTTTGGCATCCTTAGACATCAGGAAAATGCAAAATTAAAACTGATTTGAAATGTCTGTCTCTCAACGCAGACAATGAGTATGAAGAAATCAAGAGACAAAACGTGCTGGTAAGGGTACAGGAAAAGAGGAACCCTTATACACTTCTGATGGCAATGTAAAGCAGTATGGCTACCATGGAAATCAGTATAGAGATTCCTCAAAAACTATAAGCACAAATTCTGCATCTTCACGCTGTAATGTTCACACTGACTGCTGCACTATTTATACATGGAACCAGCCTAGATAAAAGAAATTAAAGAAACCATACTACACCTAGAGAACATGAATTTTACTCAACTGGAGGAATGAAATTACCACACTCACAGGAAAATAGATGGAACTGGAGATTATTATGCTATGTGACATGAGCAGGTTTAAGAAAGACACTGTGTATCACGTTTTCTTTTATGTATGGAATCTATTTTTAAATTAATACTAAAATGATTTAAAGAAGGCATTCCTCAGAGCCTTCTGATCCCCCCCCAGCAAATAAAAATGTACAAATGGGGCATGGGAGTCCAGGACCAGTGACATTGCTCAGCACATAAAAATGTTTGTTATTAATCAAGCAGGACAACCAGAGTTCAATCCTCTAGATCCACATGGTAAAAGGACAGAAACTGGCAAGTTATTTCTAACTTCCACATGTATGCCATGGCACATATATGCAGGCTTGTGCAAGCACATGTGGACATACAAATGCAATAAAATATTAAAAAACATTCAGAACTGTATAGGCACAAGCAACAAATATTCTACATACTTATTCTTTCCTAATATTCATAATGAAAAATTCTTTTCAACTAGGGCATATTATTTTCAGAAAATAGTTCAAATTGGGTTGTTTTTAAAACAGGATCAATCTGATACTAAAGACAGAAGACAATAAGTGAGTTCAAATAGCTTGCCCAATATTTATATTACTGTCTAACGATGGAACAGAAAGTAGAATATGGTTCTCTTGCCATTGATGCCAGAATATTTTGTCCTTTATCGAACTATGAAATGACATGAGAATAAAACTGCAATAAATGGTTTTAATACGTAAGATTCCCCTGGAAAAAAATTTGTGTTGTTTGTTGGTTTAATAATACTCATTCTTGATTCAGGCACCTCCGCCCTTCCCTTCTTCGGGGGCCATTGATCCCCCAGCTC
>LOJH01049995.1:0-11831 GCA_001685095.1 Ellobius talpinus
TTCCAAGGGTCAGGAATGCACTCACCCCTCCAGTGGTTCTTCTGGTAGAGGATCTCTAGCTAATCTTATATAAGAGAAAAATATTTGTTTCAGGAATTATAAATGTTTTTTCCATTTCATCATGCATGAAGGTATTGTCCAGTGTTCTTTGTAAAATAGAATTTATTTGATTTTATATGAAGTCTTATTTCAGTGGCTAGATCAATGACTCACCATGAAGAGTATATGCTGCTCTTTCAGAGAACCTCTATTAAGTTCCTTCAAACCATGTCAGGTGGTCCTTATCCACTTGTGACTCTAGCTCTGGATGATCTGATACTCCCTTCTGGACTGCACAGGCACTGCACTCATAGAATAAAGCCACACTCAGAAACACATACATACATAATAACAATTAAAATAAAAATTTTTAAAAAGAAATATTTTGTCTACAGATCATGTAGTTTCACATTTTGATAAATTTTATTGTTTCACCATTTAAATTTTAATGTTAACACAAGCATTTCAATTAGTGGTAAATGATAATTCAGTTTTATTTTCCTCCACAGAGTGTTTCAGTTTTCACAATACCCTCTATTGAATAATCTATTTTTCTACTGGTGTGCATTCCAGTATTTCATGACACTTCCATATGTGTGTGTGGGGAAGGGGTCTTCAGGTTGTTGAGGCAGCTGAGTTAACTCCACTTGTCCCAGACACTTTTGCCATCTAGAGGCCCAGGATCACAAGGGGCAGGCCTGTGAGGTCGGGTGTATAAACAGAAGTGCTTGCCTCTGTACTGCACAAGCTGGGCCTAGGCCACCTGTAGCTGTTCATATGGAGCCAGTGGCTAAGGTTGTAGAGCGTGTGGGCACAGGGAAGTCTGAATGACACAGTCAGCTGTGGGTAGTTAGCTCTGGTGGCTGTATAGAAGACTGAAGGAAGCCTTAGTTGAGGACTGAGGACTGTCATCCCGGAGAGTGCAGAGACCAAAGTGGGAAAAACTATCACAGGGAGCTAAGCATGGACTCCAGCCCTTGATTCAAGGTTCAAATTTATTAACAATCTAAGAGTGTTACTGTGCAATCAAATATCCTGCATATTTGGATACTTCCTTTTTAAAATATTATTACGATAACAGTCTGTTTTGTGACTTTGTTTTATGTCTTAATATCAGAAACTAACAATATCCCATGTTTATTCTTTTGAAAGACTGACATATTCTTATATTTCTTTTCATAGACAGATTTTTTAGGTTAAGTTTATTCAAGTATTACACTGTTATTTTCAGTGTTATATTTGAGGTAATGGGGTCTTGAGAAATGACGTAATGTTTAACATTTAGAGCTCTTGTAAGTTCCCAGTACCCACATTGTGGATCATAAACATATGTCTTTGAGAAAATCAATAAGACAGACAAACCCTAACCCACACTAACCAAAAGGCAGTGAGAATATCCACATCATCAAAATCAGAAACAAAAAGGGTGGCATAATATCAGACACTGAGGAAATCCAGAGAATTGTTAGGTCATATTTCAAATATCTGTACTCCACAAAGCTGGAAATTCTAAAAAAAGGACAATTTTCTTACCAAAATTAAATCAAGGCCAGATGAACAACTTAAATAGACTCATAATCCCCAAGGAAGCAGAAGTAGTGATCTTAAGTCTCGAAACCAAAAAAAAAGCCCAGGTCCAGGTGATTTTAGTGCAGAATTCTACCAGAACTTTAAACAAGAGCTAATACTTACACTCCTCAAATTGCTGCACAAAATAGAAACAGAAGGAACATTGCCAAAGATCTTTTTATGAAGTTACAATTACCCTGACACTCACAGAAACATCTGACCTGTGTTACGGTTAGCTCAGTGACTCTGGACTGGCAGCAGTGAAACATGCATAGGCCAAAACAAGACCCTTTGAATGTGGGTGACAGTTGTGTGGCTAGGACAGTCTATGGGGCCACTGGCAGTGGGACCAGGATTTATCCTTAGTGCTTGAACTGGCTTTTTGGAGCCCCTTCTGTTCAGAGGGATGCCTTGTTCAGTTTAGATATAGGGAGTAGGTCCTTGGTCCTGCATCAAAGTGTTGTTCCAGAATTTATTGACTCCCACTGGAAGCCTTACTCCCTCTGAGGATTGGATGGAGGTTGGAGTGGGGGAAGGTTGGGGAAGCAAGAGGAGAGAAGGGAGAGGAAACTGGGATTGGTATATAAAATTAAAAAAGATTGTTTTCAATAAATAAAAAAACAAGAGCTCCCCCCAAAATAAATTACCTTCTTAGAGTCAAATCTTCAAACACTTGCCCCCAGATGGTGGTGCTCTTTGTGGAGGCTTGGGTAATGGAACCTTACTGTATTCCTGCTCCATGGCTTGGAAAATGATTGATTTTGTTCGTGTTTGCCCTCTTTATATTTCTTTCAAGAACTTGAACCTTGGGCTCATGTTTTCAAATATAATATGTGTGAAAAGGACACAATCAATAGAGTAATTTTGAGAGACAACTCTGTCTGTTCAAGTAGAACTTGCATGTAAGACCTATATGACTATAGTTGGAAATATTATGGTGTCAGACTTTTTTTAATTAGCTTAAAATTCCCCCTCTTTATCTTTAAATTTATCTTCATACAGTGCATTTTGATTATATTCTTTTTCCTCCAACTCCTTCCAAATTTGCCCTCCTTTCCCTATCCAAACAACTTCATATCTTCTCTTAAAATCAAAATGAAAACAACAAAAAACCAAAAATCAAAAAAGGAAAATGAATAACAAAGAACATCAAATCAAAACCACACACACACCAAACCATGCAGTCTGTTTTATGTTAGTCCACTGTTCATGGCTATGGGACCTGCTGTGGAGTGTAGCTGATACACTTAGTGACAATCCGTTGGCATAAACAGATTTTCACTTTCTCAGCAGACATCATTTGCATTTTGGTTTGGGTGTGACTTTGTGCTCACTTCTCCTTCTCAGTTCTGAGATTTGAGCCTGTGTGAGTTTTGTACATGCTGACACATGCTGTCACAGTCTCTGTGTATCTGGATGGATGACAATGTTTCCTTGGAGTTATCCACTGAAGTGAAGTGAAACATGCACCCGGCAATGCTGAAGCATGCATGGGAAGTCCATTTATATTGGGTTTCATGGTCTGAGTTGATGAGGATGACTGACCAGGTCTCTTCCTCAAGGAACAGGTCCCACCGAGATACGGACTCAGATTGCTGGATTCAGAGACCAGAGCATTAAACCATTACACTACGGGAGCTGGTGCTGTAGTCATCCACTACCACTGGACTCTGATATGTTCTTTTGTTTTCTTTTGTTTTCTTTTTCTCTGTGTGTAGCTATGTACATGTGCCTGTGGATTCATGTGGAGGATAGAGGCACTGGATCTCTTGAAGCTGGAGTTGTGTTATGTGTAGCCACCTGAAATGGGTGTCATAGCCAAACTCCAGTTCTTTCCAAATTGGTACCTACTCTTAACTGCTTAGCCATCTGTTCATTCCATCTTTAACTTTTTTTAAAAAAAATTAAGAAATCATTTTAATTTACCATGATTATTGAACATTCACCAGCATATGAACTGAAAAATAATTAATTTCATTTTTTAAAATGTGGCAAATACAATTTAAAACAGGTTTTAAATTGAAGAATGTAGGTTACTCATGAGCCAACTAAGGCCATAAATGATAGTATTAATTATCATTTTAAAACTTCACCTTAAAGAAAACTTCTTTCTCAAAGTTTCCCATTCCTCCCATCTTTCAAGTTGTCCCCATGCCCTTCATTGCCCCCCATCCACTCCTCCTCTGCTCTTTCTCTACAGGTACAAGCAGGTTTCCTTACTGTGCATATCAGCTAATCATTGCACATCCTAGTCTCACTGCAAGTTGATATACCATTCTTTGGTTGAAGGACATCTAGGTTATTTCTAATTTCTGGCTATTACAAAAAGAACAGCTATGAACATAGTTTTGCAAATGGTATGGTGTTGTACGGAGAGGGCTTGCTTGTTCATCCCAGCTGCCCTGCTAGCTTACACCCGAAATAACCACAAAGAAACTGTATTAATTTAAACACTGTTTGGCCGTTAGCTCTAACTTTTTATTGACTAACTCTTACATATTAATTTAGTCCATCTCCATTAATCTATGTATTGTCACATGGCTGTGGCTTACCTGAGATTCTAACCAGTCTCCATCTCAGGAAGAGGATCTATGGTTTCCCTGACTCTGCCCTTCTTCCTTCCAGCATTCAGTTCTGTTTTTTCCACCTACCTAAGTTCTGCCCCTATCAGCTAGGCCAAGGCAGTTTCTTTATTCATTAACTAATGAAAGCAACACATGAACAGAAGAAACTCCTACACCAGTATGGTGACACATCCTTTGGATATATTCCCAGGAGTGTTATAGCTGGGTCTTCTGAGAAACCACCATATTGATTTTTAAAGTGACTGCATAAGTTTGCCCTCACACCAGCAGTGGAGAAGTGGTCCCCTTGCTCCACATCTTCACCAGCATGAGCTGTCACTTGTGTTTTTAATCTTAGCCATTCTCACAGGTGTAAAATGGATTCTCAGTGTCTCTTTGATTTGCATTTTAACACATGTTAACAAATTAAGTGATTCTTGGATATTTAAGATTCCTCCGTGGATAATTTTGTATAGACTTGTATCTCATTTTTAATTGGCATATTTATTTCTGTTTGTCTTTGATACCTATTTTCTTGAGTTCTTTATAAATTTGGCATTCGAGCCATCTGTCAGGTGTGGGTTTGATGATCTTTTTCCCATTCTATGGACTGTTATTTTTTTCCTTTTGACAGTATTGTTTGACTTAAGAAGCTTTTTAGTTTCAAGAAATCCCATTTGTTAATTGTTGATCTTAGTGTCTGCAGTATTGGTGTTCTGTGAAGGAAGATGTCTTCTATGTCAATGAGTTCAAGCCCTACTTTCTCTCTTATCATTTTCAGTGTATCTGCTTTTATGTTGAGGTCTTTGATACACATGGACTTGCATTTTGTGCAGGGTGATTAACATAGATTGATTTCATTCTTCTACATGCCAACATCCAGTTTGACCAACACAATTAGTTAAAGATGTTTTCTTTTTTCCATTGTTTAATTTTGGCTTCTTTTCCAAAATTCAAGTGCTCATAGGTATGTGGATACACCTCTCTGTCTTTGATTTGTTTCCATTGATACACTTGCCTATTTTTATGGCAACTCCAAGAAAATTTTATTACTATAGATCTGTAGTACGGCTTGAAATCAGGGTTGGTGATACCTCCAGATATTCTTTTCCTGTACAGGATCGTTTTGGCTATCCCTATTTGTGTGTGTGTGTGTGTGTGTGTGTGTGTGTGTGTGTTTCTATATGAAGTTGAGCATTGTTCTTGAAGGTCTGTAAAGAACTGTGATGGGATTTTGATGGGGACTGTATTGAATCTGTAGACTGCTTATGGTAAGATGGCCATGTTTACTATGGTAATCCTGATGATCAATGGGTATGAGAGATCTTTCCATCTTCTGATACATTCATCAATTTCTTTCTTCAAAGACTTAAAATTCTTGCCATACAAGACTTTCATTTACTTGGATAAAGTGACCCCAATATATATTATTTGTGGCTCTTGTGAAGTGTGTTGTTTCACTGATTTCCTTCTCAGCACATTTAGTGTTTCTCTATAAGAGGGTACTAATTTTTTTGAGTTAATTTTGTGTCCAGTCACTACTCTGAAGGTGTTCATTAGTTATAGGAGTTCACTGGTAGAATTTTTGGGACCTCTTATGCATACTATCATATCATCTCCAAATAGCAAAAGTTTGACTTTTTTCTTCACAATTTGTGTCTCATTTATCTATTGGTCTAGCTAAAATTCTCAGTACTATATTGAACAGGTATGGAGAGTGGACAGCCTTGACTTATCCCTGATTTTATTGGAATTTCTTTTAGTTTCTTTCCATTTAATTAGATATTGGCTTGCTATATATTTCCCTTATCATGTTTAGGAATGTCTCTTGTATGCCTGAGCCCTCTAAAACCTTCATCATAAAGAGGTGCTAGATTTTGTCAAAGGATTTTCAGCATGTAATGAGTTGAACATTCTTTCAGCTTATTTATATGGTGGATTACACTGACAGGGCCACAAAAGATGTGGGACATGGGAGGGATCCTGGGGGACAGAATCTAGGGTGGGAGCAGCTTGCTTGGCAGGTAGACCACTCACAAGTTCTGGCATCTATGGCCTGGCCTTGAGTGACTGAAATCCACTGGAGTTGGAAGCAGAGCCCAGCAGCTCTGACTGCATAAATAGAGGGAAGGGCCTTGGGGAACAGACTCCAGAGACCAGAAATAATTGCCTTAAAAACAATGAAAATGTTTTAAAATGCAGAATTACAGAAATACAGAAAAATCAGTGAAATCAACTGAAAATTTCACTTAAAAGACAATTAGGATAAAATAGTAATTTTTGATTTTAGAAAAAATAACCAGTAGAGACAGAGGACATAGTGAACTCTATATTTTACCCGCTTTTTTGTCAATCGAAAGTTAAACAATAATCCATGATTAACTGGAATATTATAAATATCCTCCTGTAATATTTGAACCAGAAATAACTCTAAAATAATTATCATAACTCTGCTTTCTGTTTAAAAAGAAATCAGAGAAGATGATTTACTAGCCATTCATTGATGTGGGTTTGCAAGAATATCTCTTGGAAATGGATTACTAGTGCATAAATGGAGTATTATTTTTCTTTCTTAGGTATGTACAGACTAATGAATACATGCTCTTCCATAAAATTAATCTCTGATGGTAATTATAATAAACTACTCTGAGAGTGTTCATCAAAGTATAAGTCATTAAAAGTATTTTTGAATTAGTTTAAATGTAAGTAGAAATTTAATTCAGAACTTAATTTGTAATCAGTCAGTGTCATTATTTATTTCAGCATTCATCATTTTTTAAAGTAAAATTCTATAATATTTCAACTGGACTAAGTTCCCTTGGTATTAGTTTTGAATCTCAATAACACTGCCAGAATCCAATATTGTCAATCCAATTTTCAACCAATTTAAACATATGTAATAATTTCTATTTTTCAATAATCCTTTGAATACTGTGTTGTTATCTCATATATATTTAATATTTGATGAACAGTATGTTATCAACATTAAAGAAAAGATGTTATGAACGTAAGATTTGCCTCCCTAGTTTAGACTGTAGGTTTTTCCTCCATTTTAAGGAGCATGTTGGCATGTAGAATGTTGGAAGCTTGACCATAAGATTATATTCATGCAGTGCTGCTCAGACCATTTGATCAGTAACATTAATAATATTTCTATATTCCAGATAAACAAGCGGTCCAAGCAAAGATAAGGAATACACAAAATGTCCTCTTATTTTGTCTGGATAACCAGGAAAAGTAGCTTACAAGTATATATGTAATATAAATATATATTAATCCTGAATGAAATTTTAAGGAAATACACTGATTATCTTGATTATATCATTCCTGGTTGTTTTGTTTTTAATCACAGTCTTCATTCTCTACAAACACATAAGTGCTATACATGGTTCCAAATAATTTTAAAACATATATGTTTGACTAATGCCTTGGAACTGGTTGATAAAGGATCATAACCACCCAAGGAAGAATGACATTTTCTTTCTTGGAGATTCTAATGTATCCCCTGCATCATTCACTTAGCACATAGTGTTTGTGGCCATTCTTTCTATTGCTGTCTAGTTTTATGATTTATTCTTGAACAATGATTTATAATCTACTCTCATGATTTATACCCCAATTAGATTGACAGTCCTATGGAACAGGACTTTGTATAATATTTCTAAGTATCCTATAGTGCTGCAAAGCTAAGGCATTGTATGCATGACAGGTCATTTTTATCATCAGTTGAATGATTACAGGTAACTTGCTAAGCATTCCTGTTCAGTTAAATTTGAAGGTAAAATTGTTTCCATTTGATAATATGTAAGAGATAGTCTCATTTTTCAGCATGAGTCTAATGGAGAAGACAATTTCTTTATTGATTTATTTATTCTGATATTGTTGATTTAAAACAGAAAAAATACTTTAGACATCAATTGATTAAACAAAAATTCACTTTTGATATGCTGACTGAAGAATGCCTGATGCATTTTGACATGTGCTATGCTAAAGTTGAGTTTGTTTCCTCAAGAACCATCATAGTGTATGTTTCCCAAATTCTAAAAAAAAATTGCACGCCAAATAAATTTTCAAGTCTTTCAAATACAGTCATGTAACATTTGAAAATTTTCAACCACAAATATAAATACAAAAATACTATTTGTTTTTAAATGAAAACTATTTCAAATCTCAGTAATAGTTGGAAAGTGCTTATGAAGATAAAACATTTTTAAAATGCAGATCTCCATACTGTAAATATGAATCAATTAATTAAAACTTAAGTTTAATAAATGCAGTGATAAATAGTAGACAATTTTGGTTACTCTTTATTTGTATTTATATAAATCTGTAATATTTGAATGCATATGAATTTGTGTAGGTATTTAACACAAACATGAAAACATTTTATAGTTGTTACATAGAAAATAAATTATTTAAATATTTAAAAACATTACTGAGGTTTTTAATTTTCTCCTTGTCTAACACAAATAAATCATCTATTAAATGATATGATAAGATATTTTACTTCTCTATATTTCTAACAGTGCCTTGCAAGTGTTTTGTGTTCAATTTCTTTTACTCTGGTTTCGATAAATTTCAAAAGAAAAAAGTCCCTGGTTTTATTAGATGGATGAATTTTGAGAAAGGTATCATTAAAGAATGGAATGGTGTTTTGTCTTCACTTTAATTAGTTAAAGTGTCCCTCTAAGCATTATGAGAAATTATTGAACAATATAATTAAGAGATCTCAATTTAGAATGAGAATTTCTAAGCTGAATAAACATATTACCCTGAAAGCTTAATTCTAGTGCTGCAAAATACAGAACATGTCAATCAAATTGACATGTCTCAGAAAACTGTTTTGAAAAGCCAAATAAAACAGAGTAATGAATAAATTCACGTTTTCAGGCACAATGAAAAGCAACAATATTCCAAATAGGCAAAACTTGGTACATGAGTGTTAATATTGACACCAGAAGTTCTTTCTCCTCTTAGGGGTCTGGCTATCATTATTGACTGTTAATTACCTAACAGATGAATGCACATGCAATGAAGATAACTTTGGATCATATGAAATAAAGATTCACAGATAGAATCTGAATTAAAATACAAGCCATCAATATTTATTTCCAGAGTACAAACATGTTACTAGTTTATACACATTAGTAATATAACTCTTGGAAGTATTTCAGATTAAACCCAAGGCCTTGTGCATACTAAGAAGGTATATTGTCAATCAGTTACATCTTGCCTCAACACTCTTAAGCATTCATGTCACTCTATCTGTAAAAACCACTTTCTTAATTTCTTTCATTTTTCTTGTGTTTGAACACTTATATAATGTAATTATATATAATATAATTAATGATAATATATTTTTATATATTATATTGATAATTTATATGCTATAGAAAATTATATCTGTATTTTATATATTATGCAAGCATAATACATAATTAGAATACATGTTTAATGTAGTTATATGTATTATAGTTTGAGGGCTGCCTTTTTTTTAAAACAAAATCACAAATTCAAGGTTCATACATTTTGCTTCATCCTTGTGCCTGATTCTTGCTTGTTTTGCTTTTGAAATGAACCTACCTAATTCTACTTCTCTGTTTGCATTGAACCAAGGGTGCTTATCTTTTGCATTAGCTTTCTCTTGATTTTTCACAAATATCTTTGAATTATCATGTCTAGTAAATGTCCCATTAATTTTGTTTTTTTAAAGCTTTGTCACTTTCCCTAATCAATGATGTCAATAATTTTTTATCCAATTTTACCTATTCAATATATTCTGTAAGTATACAAATTCTAATATGACAGTTGAACACACATTAACCTATAATAGTGTTTACATTCCCTCATCTTTCATTTTCATTCATCTTAATTTGATCTTATTTTCCAAAAGTTTTTACATCTTTTTGTTTAATTGAACTTCTTTCTTTTCCCTTGACCTAAATATATGTTCATGTACATAAAAACGCCTCTGAAATGCAAAGTGATCACCTAGCTAATAATTATTTTTTTATCACTGACTAAACCTATGTCTTTAGTCTAGATTTCAACCAAAATTGCAATACTCAAATTGTAATTGCTAATGACTTATTAAATTAAACAGTATCTTCTGAATATCATCTGTATTTCATAAATCAATATTTAATCTTTTATTAGCTACTCTGTGATTTGTGAACACACAGATGAATGTTTTAAGTATGAGATTTTCTTATCTCCATCTTTGTCCATATATATCAATTTATAACAATTATACTTTATAACAAAATACTAGCATTTGTTTCATAAAAATGCTAACAAATACCTGAGGAGATGGACAGATGTTTCAGCAGTTAAGAACACTGGCTGCTTTTCCAGATGACCCAGGTTATATGGTTGGTCAAAACCATCTATAACTTCAGTTACAGGAGATCTGATGCCCTATTATGGTCTCTGCAGAAACCACATGCACATGGTGCATATGCATTCATTCAGGCAATACATTCATATACATAAAATAAAAAAAACTATATTGTTTAAAGAACAAGTATTTCAGATGCTCCTCACCTTATACTGCTTTTGCTGCATCCTCTAGGATTAAGGGACTTTAAGCTTGGCTTAAAATAAAGCTAAATATTTAATGCAATATTTCAATGTTCCAATATTCATTCGGTCATGAAACAAATATTTAATAATTCTTATGATCTAAATACTATTAGAGATTCCATTATTATATTGTTATATTGTTGAATAAATTTAAAACTTCCTGTTTCTATGAAACTTCCATTCTATTAGGTGAAGATAAATCTAATCAAGAAATAAACAAGGAATTAAGGAAATAATAATCAGTCATATTGCTGTTAATGTAATTAATATAATGCCTTTGAGTTTCAGGATAGGCCTGGCCTTAAGAGAACGTAGAATGTACTTAGTATGTTGTAAAAACACAAGTTACATTACTCATAAGAGTGGGTATTATGGTCCAAAAGCAATGCTCAAGATTTAGGAAAAAGAGTCTCGGATAAGTAAAACATAAATTCTGGGAGATACTGACAGAGCCTGTCTCATCAGATAACAAATGATCACCAGGTTGTAAACTACTTCATTCCTAGCATTCAGTGAAGATCAGCTACACATTTCATTCCCCTGAAGAGGTAAGCTGTGTATTTAACTTTCATGGCTTCTCCAGTGCTTATATGTGTGCACCTGGTTTTTTGTCATCTACATTTACTGTATAAATCAATTATTGATTATATTCAAGCAAAATAAAATGTGAAGTTGAGTGATAGGCAGCAACTGTGATCTAAGACTATTGATGTATTTGTTCTACTAACAAAATTGTTGGCTCTCAATATCATTTTCTTGTTTTTGGCTTTTCAAAAGGCTTTATTTTTATTGAAGTGGTTCTCAACCTGTGGGTTATGACCCCCTTGAGGGTCACATATCAGATATCCTTCATATCAGATGCTTACATTATAATTCATAACAGTAGCAAAATTACAGTTTTGAAGTAACAACACAAGAATTTTATGGTTGAGGCCACCACAGCATCAGGAGCTGTATTAAAGGATCACAGCAGGGAAGGTTGAGAATCACTGTTTTAGTATTAGTTGTCCCACCCCATTCTTTCTCTTTACCCTGCCCTCCCTCCTAATCTGGGCTCCTCTTTGTCTCTTTGTAATG
>LOJH01049996.1:4088-17144 GCA_001685095.1 Ellobius talpinus
ATGGATGGATGGATGGATGGATGGATGGATGGATGGATGGATGGATGGACAGGTTCATGGTCTAGAGTAGCCGGATGGCTCCTTAGCAAGTAACATGATGGTCCCCATGGGAAGCCACCCAGAGGGGCTTCTTTGTTTGCCCTGGCCCTCACTGGCTAGTGGAGTAGGTGACCATCTTCCACTCCTCTGACACCTGCCATTGGACTTGGCCAATAACTGAACTCATTTTTCCCTAGAAATCTGTCCTTGGCAGCAGCTGGTTCCATGCAGTCATTTCCAAACACGCCCGATACAGTGGCAACTGCAGCCCTCGCTGCTTCGGCAAGATACTGACCCTGGTGTTTCATTCGCTGCTAACCTTCAATTTCTGCTCCTGACCTTTTTCTGTGAAATATTTCAATATAAATAATGCAGCTTTGCAAACACATTGCCCTGATTACTTCCCAGGGCCCCGATTCTCTGCGTGTGAAACTCTCTGAAGTAAGTAGTAATTTGTTCTCCTTTCTGGTAATTGCTGTTTTAGAAATAGCTTCTTCAGACTCCAGCCGCAAATTAGCATCACCCAGACTCCCAGTGAGCTTGCCAGCGGCGGTAGCTCCCTGATCAGCTCCTGTGGTTGGTGCAGAGCTGCCCAGGCACGAGACCCTGACCCAGGGGAAGGGGCATTTGAGCTGCGGCTATGAACCCCAGGTTAGCCTCATCCTTTCAGGAGAGAGGATGATGGTGCCCTGTGCTATCTGTGTCACTATCACCAACAGGGAGTGGCTTCTGGAGGACTGGCAGTCCCTGTAGGAGAACACTTGGGTTTCAGACCCAAGGGACAGTCTACCTTGAGTAGTGGACAGAAACCTCAACCCCTAGCAGGCATGGAAACCTGCGTGTGCTGCTGCGTTCCTCCATCCCCAGGCTGCTGTGGGCCACATGCAGTTCCAAGGCAGCAGATCCTAACCTGTTCCTGGGTAGAGATTCTCTACATGGCACCAAAGCTTCTCTTACCCTCTTATTCCTGATCTGCCCCTATACCCACCCTCTCATCTGTCCTCCACCACTCTCATACACACAGCACACACTCACCTATTGGTATCTATGGGGGATGGTTTGCAAGACCCCTCGAGGGTACTAAAGTCCATGGGCATCTTGAGCTGCTCTGAGGTGGCACAGTGGGGCACCTGTGTAGGCATCCTGCCAGCTTCAGCTCATCTCCAGATATCTGCTGAGCCGAACACTGCTGCAGGATCTGTAGGCAACTACCTCTCCATATTTAATGAAGAACACAAGGCAATGCATCTCTACCTCAGACCCTACTTTTTTTCCCTGAGCATTTTCTCTTTGGTGATGGGTTGAAGCAACAGAAACTGGGGGTACATACCATCAGCCCCACCCCTCACGTCCACCTCCAGCAATTCTGCGCAGTCTGTAGTGGCTACAACCCTGATGGTAACTATTCTCAATCAGAATTGCTTCTTGCAGATTAAGTTGGTGGCCCGGGAGAAGCGTGCTGGTGGGGGTTGGTAAGTAGTTTGCCCAGTGGCCATGTCATTAGGCAGCTAGTCAAAGGCTGCGCTCAGCTTTGGTAGCAGGTCTCACGGGCCTAGGGTCCTTACTGACACTGCTGAGCATGGGTCTTGTCCCCTAAAGAAGCCTTCCTGCTGTGGTTTGAAAATGAAATGTACCCATAGGTGTATGTGTTTGAACCATTGGTATGCCACGATTGCTGCTGTCTGGGAAGACAGTGGAACCTTTAAGGGGTGGGTGAACTTTGACTTCAGGAAGTGAATCACTGGGGGAGGGCCTTGAGGTTTTATTGTCCAGCCTCATGTATTAATCACTTTTCTGCTGCGGTGATAAAGGGACCCAGCACAGCTTATGGATGGAAGAGTTTATACGGAGTGGCAGGAGAATTTCACTCTCAGAGCCCACCTCTAGTGATGTACTTCTGGCTATGCCACCTAAACTTCTCCAGACACCACCATCACCAGGAACAAGTATCCAAAGGCCTACACCTGTGGGGGGGGAGCATTCACATTCCAAACACCACTCCCCTCTCCTTGTTCACTCTCTGCTTCCTGACCAGCGCTGGCCTCCTACTCCAGCTGAGGACGAGGAGCTGCTCTCTAGAGTCTGTGGGACTGACCTGTCTCCTCAGTGGGGTGGGACCTCCAAGGTCATAAAGGACAAAGAGCCTCCTGTTCCCGTGCAGTGGCTGAGGAGGAAGGGGCAGAGAAGCTGAACCTAGTCCAACAGGTGCACTCAAGCCTCCCTCCCTCCAGGGCCTGGTGCCTCCGCCTCACCACCTGCCACTGGGAATAGAAAGTGCTAATCCTCAGTGGCTGTTTTGAGCCATTTGGTGATTAATTTCCGTAGAAGGTTAAGATGCAACTGGAGGGAAAAGTCGATGACTAATCTATTAAGCTCCTGGGGTAACTTAATTTACATGTTTTTAATGATTTCTTCCTACCTGAGACTAAGTGGCTCTGAGCCCCAGACAGTAGTAGCCTCTTACAAAGCAGGGCCTGGCTCCCAGCATGAGCACACGACTTTCTGTCCAGCAAGAGAGGAACACCTGCACCTTGTGACCTGAGCTTCCTCCTGCAGGAAGACCTTCCTAGGCAGTCAGTCACTTATGCACTCAGTCTGTGCAGGACAGACATGCCACAGCCAGTCTGTCCAGAGCCCAAGGCTCTGAGCAAGCTCCCATGACTGCTAAAAATACCTGCACCCATGTCTCCACTCCAAGGCAGATGTAAGCCGTGCTCTCCAGAGACTACCATGCCCAGACCTCAGAGATCCCCGATGAGGAATTCAGGGCAATGACTGACCAGGTGCCCTGGTTACTGACCTATGGCCTCTTGTGCCAGGTGGTTCAGGGCTGAATGAGGCACTCCTTAGATTCATTTTGAGGCACAGATATCTGGAGCCTCTGCTGGTTCTGCTGCTCATTGCATAGGATTGAATCATGACTTCAATAATTCACATCTACTGGGAAATGGAGATGTGACCTGAGTTAGGACCAGGTTGGCTACAGAGGTTGCCAAGGGGAGGCCACTATGCATGAGAGTAGCCCCTAATCCAATATGGCTGTGGTCCTTACAAGAGGTGAAGAGGGTCAGGAATATAGCTCAGTCGGTAGAGAGCTTGCTTCCCATGTGTGAGTTCCTGGGGTTGATCCCCAGCACTGTATAAACTGAGTGTGGTCCTATATGCCTGTAATCTTAGCACTGGGGAGGTGGAGGCAGGAAGATCATGGATTCAAGGCCAGCCTCACTATACAGCAAATTTGAGGCCACATCAGTCTTGGTCTTAAACAGAAAGCAAAAAACAATAAGGAAGAAAGATAGCCCTGCAAAGATGGAGGCTGAGAATACAAAGTATAGCCAAGTGCCACAAGCTAAGGGTCTTCAGGGATTCCTAATACTCACATGACCAGGAAGAGGTAGGAAAGTTCTTCCCTTGAGCCTTCAGGTAGAGGTCAGCTGGTGACCTGACAGGCCAAGCTTCTGAATCCTGGCCCAGCTGGTGGTGATTCTCTAAGACAGCTGTGTACACTGCCATACCCAGGAGGGGCCTCACTTCTACGGTTTGATGTGGGATTCCCTTCTGTATGCTGTGAATATGTTTCATTGCCATTGGTTAATAAAGAAGCTTCTTTCAGCCAATGGCTTAGCAGAATATAGCCAGGCTAGAAAAGATATAGAGAACGAGTAGGAGGAGCCAAGGAGGTGACATGGAGCTGCCTAAGGAGACAGACACCAGAGAACCTTACTTGTAAACCACGAGCCTTGTGATAAAATACAAAATAATAGAAATGGTTTAATTTAAGATATAAGAGTTAGCCAGGAATATGCCTAAGCTATTGGTCAAGTAGTGCTATAATTAATACAGTTTCTGTGTGATTATTTCTGGTCTAGGCGGCTGGGAAATGAACAAGCAGCCTCCGTCTACGATGGTTGAGATCAAGACTGGCTTAGGAGAATTCCACACCCAATTCTGCACATTGGTGGGATTTGTTCTGAGGAAGGGTAGCAAGTGGGCATTCTGTCAGTTCCTACTGAGCTCTGCCTCTGTGGGCTGCTTGCCTCCTCCAGTACTGGGGAGACAGACATGCCTTCTAGCCTTCTCAGAGTGATTCTCTGGGGTCCGGTCAGAGTCAAGCAGGGAAATGTACCAAGCCCTCCATTGGCCAGTCCACTCTGCTCATCTCTGACCCTTGGCTCCAGAACATCCCTCTCCCTGATGCCTTCCTTCTGCAAATAACAATGTCTGGGGCCACCAGCGGAGCTGCTCACAAAAGAGCCTGCAAGAAAGAGTTGCATCTGTCTGCTCCTGAGAAGACTCCACAGCACCCAGAGCAGTCCAGGGCATGTCTCTGCAGGGACCAGGAAGCATGGTGAACAGAGCTTCAGACAAAGCCAGTCTCTATGGGGTCAATGATCACCATGGTGACAGGCCTTAGATGTCAGGAGGGTGGGTCAGAAGACAGAGGGGAACTTTGAGGTGGTTGGTTCTGGTTCCGCACCTTCAGCTTACTTCAGCTCACAGTGGAGTGACACACTCCAGGCACCATGCTAGTCCATGAACTGTGCTTCTTACATGGAGACTCTCTGGAGATCGCTCACAGGTGAGGGTGCTGAGGGCATATAGAGACTAGAAATGTTGGTGACCATGGTCCAGGACACAGCACAGCCTCCTAGGACAGAAGGTGGCCCTACCCTGAGCATTCACAGAGCTGTGGAGAAGAGTGTGCAAGAGAGCAGAAGTGCCCAGCATTGCAGGGGTCCAGCTGCCCAGGTTCCTGTCCTGGCTCTAGGCCTTAGCAATGCCCTGCACTTGGAAAGGAGATGAAGATAACACAGGTCTCTTGTTATAGAGTGGGCTTGTGGAAGGCCAGCTCTGCTAGGATTCCTGTGTACCTGTGGCAGATCTGGACACTTGCTCCTGCCATGTCCCTGAGTTATTTTATCCTTCAAAGCAATTGTTACGGGTTGCCCACCAGAGAAGACCACTCAGACAGACTCTATAGCCAATTGAAAGTTTTCATTCTAGCTGACTGGGACTGGTATTTGGGACCCAAGTGCAGTGCTAAGCATTAAAAACATTCTGTTATCTTTCTAGGCAGCTGCAGTGGTAGGGGGAAGGTTTTGTGCAAACAAGCAGTTTAACAGAAGCTAAGCTAAGTTAGCTGGGGACATCTTGACCTCGGGTTTCCAGAAGAGAGTTGGGTAATTTTCCATGGGGCTTCCCATCAGAGAAATCAGATTCTAGACAAACTTAAAATGGTTTTAGCAAGAATACAAGACAGTGAAAACTCTGTGCTGTCTGGCCCTGTCACACAATGGCCGTGGGCTTCTGCTCTAATTCTTAGCTGGAAGGCAAAGTGAATCCTTCCTGGGTCACGTTGAGCTTCATGATGTGGTATTTGGAATAGTAACATAACTGCCCCTCCAGGATAACCACCTCCAGCACACTTCTTTGGAGAGGACGACCTCCTAGAATACCTCCTCAGGGAGGACTCCTTCCTACCATTCCTTCTTGGAGAAACCTGCCCCCTTCCGTCATGTTTACTTTGGGAGGACTATCCCCTAGGAGACCTTCTCCAGGAGAACGCCCTTACCATGTCTCTTTAGAGAGGACTACTCCAAGAATGCCTCTCCAGGGAGGACTCTGTGGGGGAGAATTTCATCGAGCAGGAGGTCCTGTGCATTTGAGGCAGCATCCTTTGTCCTGATGAATAAGTGATAACCTGGAAGAGGGGGAGAAACTGAAACTCAACAGACTTACTGGGTTTGCCAGTGGCATAGTTGGGTGACCAGAATCCAGTCCTATGACTAGACCTCATGGGACTATTGGTTTCAATGGGAGCCTGCAAAAGCCTTGGGGAAGGCCCCTGCAGAGGAACCCTAGAGACCTCACCAGGTTTGTGCCTAATTCTTGCTCTATGTCATTCTGTCACACTCCCCTAGCAGCAGCAGTGGTCCTGATTCTGTCCTCGGAAGAGTTCCTGGAATTCAGCTGTTGACTGGTGTGGCTTGAGCATCTACCATTGTGGCTAGAAGCAGCCAGAGATGGAGGCTAAGCGCTGGGAAGAGATGGGGACCCCGAACATCAGGCTTTTCTCCAACTCCTGGTCCTGCTGTCTGCCCTGTTGCTTCCAATTTGGGGCACACCATCATCAGAGAGCTAAGAAGGGTGACATTTCAGGTGTGAGCACAGCCAAATTCTGAAAGCTGATGCTTTGTTATAGCCTCAAAGCGAGTGCCTGACAGAATATTAAAACAAGGCCACAGGGTGCATCTCCAAACAGACTGTCAGGGCCCATTAATGTCCACACTCGAGGGGGTTCTTGTCACTTCCAGTGCTCACGAGAAGCACAAATTCATACTGAGTTCCCAAGCAGAAAGTACAGGAGGAGCAGGCATATGGATGTTGTGTGTCTAATGACATCCCTTGTATTGATGGAAGTATCTACTGAAGGCCTCTGGGTCAAACCTGCAGTGCTCACCTGAGCCCAGGCACCCTGAATTTGAGCCCAGCTCTACAGCAAGCTGGATAAGCTGCCTCCAGGACTCATGACCTGTGGCTGGAATCGCAGTGACTGGTTCTACCACCCAGGACACATGTGAGAAGCCCCACGGGACCGATTGTAAGGTTGGCTTTGGATCTAGGAAACCAAATGGAATTCCTGTCCTCTTACAAGATGGCTAAAGTCCCCTTACGGGATTCTTCGAGAGTTAAGCGGTCCATGGGCATTCATCAAGTAACCCGTGGTTGGCGGGGGATGGCCAGTCAGGCTGTTAGCATGACCGCTAGTCATCTTAAAACACGGCCCTGTCCATACGCATGCAACTGGTTCTGCAATGCTGATATGGCAAAACATCCCCAAGATACAACACTGGCCAGAACAGCATGGATGTCACATGAGTGGCTTTGCTTGGACTAATCTGATGGGTTGTGGGGACCAGGCAGTTTGAGGGAAGAGACCACAATTTCCAGCAGTTGTCCACAGGGTCAAACCAAGCCACCCCTATCAGCCCTATTCTTACTTAGCTCAAAATGACACTGCAGAGTCCTGTGTCTGTCCCAAGGCTGCATCCCAGTGGCAATGCCCAGGGACAGCCTCCAGGACATCCCCAGGTCTCTTCTTTATCCATAGGTCCTTTCCTGGCTATTGTGAGGCTAAGAGCATGGAGCTGGCTGGGTTTCTGGAGTCTGTCTTCTCTGGATTGGTTGCTCATTGGTACCATCCTCCACACTGGGGAGTGTTTTGGGGAGTGATGGAGGATGTAACGATCAAGGGATACTGTGGTGATACTCTGGGTTGGGACACTGATGGCAGCCAGTCTTACGGAGCAAGGGAAGGCAGCACCAGGGGGTCTGAGCTATGGGAGCCAGCAGACTTCAGACACGGAGGGAAGAGTGGGCCAAGGCTAAGAAGGAGGCTCCCTACAACAGTTTCTAAAAAGGTTTTAGGAGCCGGGAAATAGGGGCCTTCCTTTCTCACCACTGAGGGTTTCCAGATGAGGTCATTAGTAGGTGACACCACTCTACTGAACTCTGGGGAACTGGAGAGCCCCCATGCCCACTGCCCTGTGCCCACTACCCCATGCCCACTGCCTCATGCCCACTGTCCCATGCCTGCTGTCCCATGACCACTGACCTATGCCCACTTCCTTGTGCCCACTGTCCTGTGCCCACTGTCCCATGCTCAGTTCCCCATGCCACTGCCCCATACCCACTGTCCTGTGTCAAACTGTCCCATGTCCACCGTCCTATGCCCACTGCCTGTGTCCACTGTCCTTTGTCAACTGTCTCATGTCCAGTGTCCCATGCCCACTGCCTGTGCATACTGTCCCATGCTCTTTGCCCTGTATCAACTGTCCTATGCCCACTCTCCCATGCCCACTACCCAGTACCCACTGTTCTGTGCCCAATGCCCCATGTCCACCGCCCCATGCATTTCCACTACTGCTCTCTTTGAGTTTACCTGTGGGGAAGCTGGGAGCCAACAGAGCCATCCTTCTCGGGGCCTTGGCACCGCTCGCCGGAGGAATTTAATTAGTGCCTTTTAATCATTTATTCTAAAATGGATGGATGTTTGCTGCTAAAATCCAAACACTTGCTCACTTTATAAATGACTCAGGCCAGTTTGGGAGACAGACCGGCTTTGATCAAAATCGGCCTAGGGACAAATGGTTTATTTACTTAGAATGTGGACACAGCCGTGAGTTCTGGCTGGTGCTTGGTGGGTCACTGCCTGCTTAAGGACGCCTCAGTTAGTGGAGATAGTGAGGGTGGAGGCTGCAGGGACAGATAAGTGCAACACACAGGGCAAAGAGTAGACTGTCCCAGGACCCATGCTGGCCTTCCTTGTGGCTAGGGACAGACAGTTGTACTACGGTGTACCCAGGAAAGAGAGCCGAGGCAGCCAACACTGAGTCGGATGGCAGGTGACTTGAAATATGCAGGAAGGGGGGTCTGCAGTGTGGACCCCTGGACTCCAGTGCGGTTTCAATGGGAGCACTACTGGGCCTTGGGGATTATTAGAAGTTGGCTTCTCTTCTCTTTTCTGCTCTTTTCTTTTCTTCTTTTCTCTTCTCCTTCTGTTCTCTTTTCTTCCCTTCCCTTTCTTCTTTCTTTCTTTCTTTCTTTCTTTCTTTCTTTCTTTCTTTCTCTCTCTCTCTCTTTCTTTCTTTTCTCTCTCTTTCTTTCTTTTTCTTCCTTCCTTCCTTTCTTTTCTTTTTTTTGTCTGATGAGAACTGGGGACCAGGACCCCACATGAGATCCTACTTTTTCTAATGACTGGGGTTCTGTGAACTTCTGCAACCCTTCCAGGGGTGATCAGCAATTCTGCCTCACAGTGTTGAGCATTCTGCATTATGATAACTGTGGGGCCCAGGAAATGTGGGACCCAGGGCAGCCTGGCTACACATAATGGGGCCCAGACTTTGTGGGACCCAGGGCAGCCTGGCTACACATAATGAGGCCCAGGCCATGTGGGACCCAGGGCAGCCTGGCCACACATGGGGCCCAGGCAGGCAGCATGGAGTTCCAGGAGGAGCCATAAACTGACACCACCCAGGGAGGGCCAACGTCTAAAGAAGTACCTGATATTCCAACCATTAGATAAGGTTAGATAAGAGCACCAGAGGACCCTGAATCCAGGACTCACCTATTCTCTTTTTGCCAAGACCCCTAGACAAATGTCAGCCAATCAGGGTCCTGAACCCTGGAAATCCCCTCACCTCAACCTCTACTATGATTAAAAAACACAACACAACAAAACAAACCCTACCCTGACTGGGCTTGGCACTCTGCTCTCAACGGCTGCGTAGGACAGACAAGAGTCCAAGCTTAAGCTTGAATAAAGGCTCTTTGCTTTGACATACAGGACTCAGTCCCCTAGTTGGTTTTGGGGAGACTCGTGATCTGGGCATAACAATAACCAATGCTTGGGTTTCCCAAAGGAGGGTCTTAGCTCCTCCTTTCTGCTCCATGACCCTTGGTGAGGTATCATGCCAAGATGGACTGGAGACCCCTTGTCTTCATTCCTAAGACAGGAGACCGTCATCCAGGAAGCAAGAGTCGCTACACTGGTAACTCATTTAGCAAGTGTGAGCCCAGCGTGGTGAGTGTACGGAGGAAAGGCAAAGCCCCACAGCCCTGAGGTGTGTGACATCCTGCCTTACCAGTGTGACACTCTGCCTTTCTTTCTACTGTTCTTAGCGATCCCTGAAACAGCAGCTTTTCTAGAAGTCTTCAGAAGGGAGGTGGCAGCTAGGAATATCTGTGAAGAGGGAGCAGAGGGGGTCCTCTTTCCGTCCTGCTTTCCTCTTTGGGGTGAGCGTCCTTACACTTCTGAATAGTGTCAGCCACCACCCCGTGATTGCTCAGGAAGCCAGACCCCCTCCTCCTGCCTGCATGGTGACTTTCTTCCAAACTAGCTTCGGAGAGTCAACCGGTATCCTAGGGTTGGTGACCAAGACAAATGACATGGGGTCATGAGACTGAGTCAGAGAACCCAATGCCTGGGCCCTCAGTACCCTGCTCTGAACCAGGTGAGCAATAGGACTCTGCCCTCAAGGACACACTAGAGGTATCCATCACCAGCTAATGGCGGGAAAGCCCACACTCAAACTGCTTTGTATGAAGTAGATATTGAAAGCCACTTCCTTAGATGAAGCTTGTAAGACTGGCCAAAGACATAGATTCCAAACTCAGCAGGGCCTGGTGCCTGCGGTGGGAGGTTTCGTTAACTGAGCGAGCGAGATACTGTGTCAGAATAAACAAGAAAAAAATAGTGGTGGGGGCGCTGGCATGTAGGCCAGTTGGTAGAACGTTTGTCTAGTATGCTCAAGGTCCTGAGTTCAATCCTCAGTATGAAAAAACAAATCAAAAACATTTAAAACAGTCCTCTCCCCCACACCTTCCTTTTGTCAAGGTGGCTTTCTATGTCTCTGTGGGTGGCCTTCAGGGGCTGAGGGGGTGGGGAGAGGTTTGGGTACTTCTCAGTGGCTACAACTGGGTGGTTTCTTTGAATCAAAGTTGGGAAATGTGGGCCAGCATAATGCTTGCATTTTAAGATAAAAATATCGAAAATTGGAATCATGTTGTTAATCAATTGGTGTTTGCTGTAAACCTTCCCACCCTTCCCCAACTCGGATCCCAATCTCTCTCATTCTCTCTCTCACTCTCTTTTCTGTTCTCTCTCATAACCCACTCGTTTATAGTCTAGTCTTTGATTGCTAGCTTTCTGTAAGATGGATGGAGAATTTAAAGTCATATAGAAGACAATCCTCTAGATTCAGGTGATTTACCCCCTAGTCTCTCATGGTTGATTTGTGGAACCTGCCTAGTCCAGCTGCCAGGTATTTACGAATCCACCATCTCTGTTCTTTCACAGGGCTGTCCTCCAGACAGCATTTCTCTTTCCCCAGAGGTGGGCTGCTCCTGTAACATTCAATGTGTCCCCTTAAATGCAGTCACAGTGGCTTCTGGATCAAGCAGGTCTTGAAGCAAATACAAGGTGCTCACCCTCTGCATCACACTGGTCACAAAATGTCACAAACTGAGTGACTTAAACAACAGAAGTATGTCCCATTCTGATGCAGAAGGCTGGATGTTCAAAACAGAGGCAGGGCTGGATGGTCACTTTGGAGGAGCACTGAACGGACAGTCCTGCCAGGCTTGTCCCCTGCCCTCCCCGGGTGTGTTGAGCAAACCCCTGGCCCGCCCTTCATGCTGCTCTTCCTTTCCCTCTGTCTGTCTTGGAGCTCCTCTCCTGGTGAGAACACAGCCAGGCTGGGGAGATCTACAGACTAGTCCAGGGCACCCCATCTTCACTAACCCTACTTGCCAAGACCCATTTTCCAAAACCCACAGGGCCTAGAGCCCAGGAGGCTTCAGTATGTCTTCCAGGACTCAGATCACCAACATCTGTGTGTAACACTTGCTGTTTGGCATCAGAAGAGGGACAAGCTTTCTGTGGAGGCACACAGGGAGACCATCCTCTAGTGGCATCGTGAGGGAAGGTCCCGCAGTGAAGAGAAATTCTGCTTCCGGGTCCGTGGCAGAAGGGTCCCACACCGCCCGGGGGTTCTAGATGGTTTTTCAATTCCAGGAGGACTTGGGACTAGGACAAGAGCCATAGGGGCTCAGAGCTGGGGCAGGAGCAGAGTTCTGTGCTCCTGGGGAACAGGAGAGACTAAGGAAGCCAGGGGTGTGGAATGTGAATCTAAGGAATCCCACAGTCCCTATCCTGGGGGCAGGTAAGGGACAGAATCACCCTGAGTTCGTGTTCACCATGGAGGCAGCTGTTACCACACACTGGCCGTGTGACCCTCCTGTCTCTGCCTCCCCAGTTTTGATCCATCACTGAGTCACCCCAGTTTTTCCCACCTATGTGTCTCTCAAGCCCTCATCACATTTTTGGTTTCTGAATGCTGAGCTGATGCCAGGTGATTTGACAGGAGACAACCCCTGCCCCCACACCTGCCCCAGGCCCAGAAGTGGCCAGACATACCCCCATCCTGCTGGCTCATCAGAATGACCACGACCTCCAAACACACCTGAGGTATGGTTAAAGAGAGGCAAGTTGGGGTGCCCGACAATTAGGGGGCAGGGTGAGGAGCATGGGGTCTTTGCTATCTCAGAGGCTGAGCTGGTGTCCACGGAGAGGTTAAAAGACCACACCAGCTGTGACCCTCCCACCCCACTTTCTACCAGCTGCCCCTGTTCCTCTTCTGCAGGGATGCACTCTGGTCCTTACCTGCTGTCTTAGGTTTCTGTGCTGGTGACAAAGACCATGACCAAAAGCAACTGGGGAGAAAAGGGTTTATTTCATCTTAATTCCCCAGGTAGTCGTCCATTGAGGGAAGTCAGGAAGGAACCTGGAGGCAAGAACTGAAGCAGGCCTTGGGGAAGCTGCTCATTGGCTTGCTCTTCATGGCAAGAAAAGCAAGCTGTTCAGTATATTGTATTACAACATTCAGGACCAGCTGCCTAGGGGTGGCACCGCCCACAGTGGGCCGTCCCTTATCAACCATCAATCAGGACAACCCCACAGACTTTTCTACAGACCAATCTGATGGAAGCATTTTTCTCAGTGAAGATCCCCTCCTCCCAAATACATCTGGGTTTGCGACAAGTTAAAAAGAGACCAATCAGAACACCAGGAATGTGGCTTAGTGAGCTCCAGCCGTGACAGGTGGAGCTTGTAAAAAACAGACGTCTACCTGTTGCCTCTCTGCAGGCTGCAAGAGCTAAAGAAGTGGCAGCCGTGATGCCGACCAGCTGGAAGAACTTCCGTGATTGGGGAAGAGCTGGAAAGTTGCAGATCCATAGCCAAGTTGTCTTGTCTATCTTAGTCTCCCTAAACAATATTCATCACCCACCTCTGTGTCTGAACTTATATCCTTGTGACTACTGAAATGTACAGACTCCCAGCACACAGACAAACAAACATACACACACAGATATACCATGCCATGCATGCATACATACATATAAACATCTATCCATCCATCCATCCATCCATCCATCCATCCATCCATCCATCCATCC
>LOJH01049997.1:0-10482 GCA_001685095.1 Ellobius talpinus
GTCTACATGTCAACAGTGGGGGGGTGTCTACATGTCTTCACTGCTCCACTGAAGCACAAGCACACTACAAGTCAACAGCCTTAGATCTGTAGATCACCTACGCAACCAACAGCCAGGGGAAAACACAAACCACTGAAAATGAGAATGTGGTGCCACAGTGAAACCCTAATAGAAGAGATGTGGTCAGCAAGAGGGCCAAGCCGAGAACACTGCCCAACAGCACCAAAGACAAATGATGAGACAAAGGGAGAAGAATTAGTAAGGAAGCAGTAACATTGCACACACAAACAGGTCGGGGGCAGGAGTCTCCAGAACAGTAGATGGAAATAAATCCCTAACCAGGGACATTGCTACGGAACTTCAAAGTGGAGGGGGAAAGACGTTCAAGTTTCCAGAAAGAAAAAGCAGTCCAAAAATGAGATGAAAATAAAAATTCCACAGCATTACCAAGACTTAATAAGAACATAGATCTCACCAGACAACTGAGCAGTGACTTCCAAACTCAGAGAGTAAAATAACTCTCAATTCAATAATTCTATTAAAAAGCAGAATGAAATCAGTTTCAAATTAACATTTTAAAATCATCCCATTCACTTTTTCCTTACTACATGTTCTTATTTTTCCACCCTAGGGAACAAGAGGACAATGTAGGGATCAAATGTGACAAGACATTTCAACTCATGTGTGCCTGCATGAGTTTATATGCACATGCCTACAGAGGCTAGCAGGTGACCAATCCCTGGAACTGGAATTACAATCAGTTGTGAACCACCTAATGTGGATGCTGGAAATCAAACCCAGGTCCTCTATAAGAGCAGTAAGGTCCTCAATCCCTATATTATCTCTCCAGCCCCTTAAGAAAATATTTTAAATGTTTCTGCTTACAGAGTGTACCAAAAGGAACTAGAATGGACAAAAAAAGAACATTTAAAGAGGCCGCTTGGAAAAACCCACAAGGAGACAGTGGCAAATGGATCATTAGTGCAGCGCAGATGACACGGAAAGATGCACACACATCTGGAGGCAAGATCAGTATTTACATGTAACGAGTCATCTCAACCTGTAACAAAATACTTCACAAAAGCAAGAAAGGAATGGTTTGTTTGGGCTCATGGCTGGAGGACACAGTCCACCATGACAGAGAGGCCTGGCAGAAAGAGCATGAAGCAACTAGTCACACTGCAGCCATAGTCACGAAGCCAGAGGAATGGACACTTTGTGCTGCCTGCCTCCATTGCCCCTTTATGCTTAGTCCCGGACCTCAGCCTATGGAAAGGGACTGTGCACATTTAGGGTGGGTTTTCCCACCTCAGTTAATCTAGACAATTCCTCACACGCATGCCTAGAGATCTGTTTCCACGGTGATTCTGAGGCCCATCAAGCTGAAGAGAGTGATAAGGGTGACCACCCTGTTCCAGGTATGTATCTGGGTGGTTGATGGAGCCTTTTACTTTCAGGAGGGTGGGGTGTGAAGACCAACCTGGAAGAGAATACCATGAGCATGGCCTAGAACATGCGCAATTTTAAATATCAATGAAAGAAATGATTTTGCACCTAAAAATGCTTAAATGAACAATGATGGCTTTCTGAAAAATACACAAGGCTAAGAGAAAATCTTCTGATAAATTAAGATGGAGGGTCCAATGAAGATGGAGTAGCAAGAACTTGGACTTACTATCCTTTATTTAAACAATAATAAAGCAAAAGCCAAGGGGATGAATATGGCTTTACCTGTACCAATTTACTAGCTAAAAGCAGCTGGGGCTGGGAGGAGCAGAGGGAGAAGGGAGCCCCTCTATTAGCAGAGAAGTCTCCCAAGGTCTCAGAGAAATTTCCTGGAGTCTGGCTGAACTGTAACCTGAAACCACTCAAGACTAGGAAACAGGAAATGACCCATGATTGAAACCATGTTGCCACCAGGAAGAGTGGAAGAACTCCCAAAAGACAACACCTTAGGAGTTAGGCTAAACTGGTCCCATAACTAATTAATGATGGCTCTGGATCTGCCCTAATAAAGCTAAAAACAAAATCTAAAGGAAAAAAACAAAACAAAAAATCCAAAAAAACCCCACCAAAAACAACCGATTTCCTTACAATCTGGTGAACAGAAAAAAAGTTGGCACCACTTAAAGGAATTAGGGGGAAAAATCCAGCTATCAATCACATTAAATTAATAAAGCCTCATACACAAGCAAGTATTGTCTCATAAAGAGGCAGGGAAAATACAATCCATAACCATGAGTGAAGGAAAAGGAAGGGAGGAGGCAAGAAGAGAAACCGAAATGACCCAGATGAACAAATAAAAATCATAAAATCAAACTCGAGTGCTGAAAATATACCTGCGTGGTAAATACACTGGGTGGGATAACCAGTGAGTTAGCAGAGGAAAGAGCAATGGATGCAAAGACGTAATGAGAGACGTAACAAGAGACACTATGGAAATAAAGCACACTTAGGCATAACTAATGTGAACAGAAAGCATGCATAAGAACTGCAGTCTTCTCTGAGACCATGCTGACCAGAAACTTAAAGACATCAATTACTGGAGCAAGGCAATCGGGAAGTCTTTGGCTATCGTGTCTTTCAAAAACAAAGGCAAAAATAAAGATCTTTTTTAAAAAAGATAAAAACAAGTGAAAATCTGCACATGCCAGTTTGATTTTTGCTGCTCTGGTAAAACAGTCCAACTCAAAACAACTTGTAGAAGAAAGGGTTTACTTGGGTGATTCTTCCAGGCACAGATATCTTAGAGGCAGGAACTCCAGACAACTAGTCCTGTTACATATACAAAGAGAAATTAATTCATCCATGCTGCCTGAGCTCAATTTAGGGAATGATGCTGCCCAAAATAGGCTGGGCCCTCCTACATCAATAAACAATCAAGACAATCTTCTACAGACCTACTGACCTCTGTGATATTGTTATCAGCTACAAAATTTTTGCTCAAGAGCTACATAAATCCAGTTACAAAAAAAGTTTAAAAAAAATCAAAGGAAAAAACCTAATAATGTTCTACGTAAGGAGAGGTTTTTGTGCCTGTGTTCAGAGCCACCCTGGAATAAGGTACAGGCTGACGGTTGGACACTGCTGTAAGCAATTACTATGAAGATGATAGTGGAAAGAGCTAATAAGTCACAGGTGGAGAGAACCACAAAGGACAACTAAAAAGCCCTTTAATAGAAAGCAAAGAAGGAAACAGAAAGAGATTACAAACTGTTTTTTCCCAAACATTAAAACTTTTCAATTTCAACAACACTTCACAGAAAGTTAGTCACACACTGAGAAATGCTTTCAAAACATGCCCAATAGTTTCTGCATCCAGAATATGCAATGAATGCTTGTAGTTCAACCAGACAGCCCACTTAGAAAAGAGCAAAGAATTCAAACATACCTCACCTGGAGTTCCCTTTTTGTTGCTTTGATTGCAATAGCAGAAAGAAATAAGGCCAAGGAGGAAAGACACACTACTGCTCAGTTTCTCTCCACCGGAGTGGGGAAGCAAGCACAGCGGCAGGAGCCTGTGTGGGGTCTATTCCAATGGTTGTCAGGTTTGAAGGCAGAAAGGGCCCTGGAGTCAGTCTTGCTCCTAGTGACCTATTTCCATCAGCTAAAAGGTTCCAGAATAGTATCACAAGCTGGGGAGCAACCTTCAAAACGTGAGCTGTGGGAAACAGTTGAGATTCAAATCCTAACATCACCAAGGAGCTAGACACCAGCAACTAATCCCTGGACTCTCATCTACCAAAACGCTCGAATAAAATGTTTCAAAGACCAGGGCATTTTAGCCACTGTCCTACCGCTGTGAAGAGGCACTATGACCAAGTCAACACATGAAAGAAAGCATTGAATTGGAAGCTTGCTTAGTTTCAGAGATTTGGTCATTACATCATGGCAGGAAGCATGGTGCCTACAAGCAGGCTCTGGAGCAATAGCTGAGAGTTACATCCTGATCTGTAAGCAGAGGAGAGAACCTGACATGAGCTTTTGAAACCTCAAAGCTCACCCCAGTGACACATTTCCTCCAATAAGACTACACCTTCTAATCCTTTCAAATAGTGCTACTCCCAGGTGACTAAGCCTTCAAATATGAGTCTATGGGGGCTATTCGTATTCAACCATCACATTCCACTTCCCAGTCCCTCCAGGTTTGTACCAATATCATAATGTAAAAAGTTCATTTAACCCATTTTAAAAAGTCCCCAGTCTTTCACAGTCTCAACACCATTTAAAAGTCCAAAGTCTGCCGGATGGTGGGAGAGCACACCTTATTCCCAGCAATCTCAGGAGGAAGACAGGTGGATCTCTGTGAGTTTGAGGCTAGCCTGGTCTACAGAGCAAGTTCTAGGACAAGCTCCAAAGCTACAGAGAAACCCTATCTAGAAAAACAAACAAACAACAACCGAAAACAACAAAAAACAAACAACAACAAAAAAGTCCAAAGTTCAAAGTCTCTTCTGGGATTCAAGATAATCTCTTTAACCATATCCCCTATAAAATCAAAATAAAGAAGCATATCAAGCCGAGCAGTGGTGGTACACACCTTTAATCCCAGCACTTGGAAAGCAGAGGCAGATGGGTCTCTGAGACAATGCCAGCCCAGTCTACATAGTGAGTTCCAGGACAGCCAGGGCTACAGAGAGAAACCCTGTCTTCAAAAACAAAAAAAAAGCATATCACATACTTCTAACACAATAGTACATTCATACATTCATTACCATTCCAAAAGGGAGGAAAGGGGCATACTGAGGAAATACTGGACCAAAGCCAAGTCCAGAGCCCGGGCAAACTCCAAATTCTGCAATTCCATGTCTGACGTCAAAGCACTCTTCAGATCGCCAACTCCTCCTGTTCAGTTTGTTGACTGCAACACACCTCTCTCGCGGGCTAGTTCCAGACCTCCTCTGAAGCTTTCCTTGGCACATATCTCACAATTCTGGCATCTCCGACATCTTGGGGTCTCCAGTGAAATCCAGGCTTTACCTTCGCAGTTTAAGTAATGGTCTCCATAGAGGCCTCCATGCAGACACACCCGACACACACCTGGCCTCGGTGACTTTCCTTGGCCACGGAAGGAGACTCCACAACCCTTTTATTGTATCCTTGACTCTGAAGACAGAACCATTTGGCTGAAGCTGCCAAATTCTGCTGCTTGGTGGGGGTTGGAATCTGGCACCCTGTGCTTTGTTGTGTGAGGTTTCCTTCCTAGAGCAGGCTTTCCTCAAATTCCTTATCCCATGGGGTCCATTTAGCATCAGGTTTTTCTTTAAACTTTTTATCTCTGAGCACTGGATTTAGCTCCATTACACTTCTTGAAGCCCCCCGACTTATATTTTGCATTTTTCCTTGCTCAGTTTACTCCTTTTCATTTTCAGTCTTCGTAAGAGTGAACACTAATAACCACATGACAGTCTATACTAGGCTGTCTTACAATCTCATCTGCCAAAACCATTAATCCAAAACTCTTCAATTTTGCCTCAAGCAGATTTTTAGGACAAGTTAAAAAAAAACAGCCACATTCTTCACCAAAATATCCTAAGAACAGTTTCTAGGCCACTCTCCCTCTGACACTTGAGCTGAGCTGATACTGCTCTCAGTACTACTATCCTTGCTCTTACTAGGGTGGCCCAGTAAGCCCCACTTGAAGTATTCAACTATTTTTTAGTCCAAAGGCCCAAAGTGTTCCATATTCCTCCAGTAAAGAGCACGGTCAGGTCTGTCACACCAATATGCCAGTCCCTGGCACCATGTTCTGTCTTAGTCACTGTTCTGCTGTAAAGAAACACCACAGCCAAGACCATTCTTATGAAAGAAAGCATTTACCTGGGAGCTTGCTTACAGTTTCAGAGGGGTGGTTCATTACCATCATGGTAGGCATCCTGATGGCATAGAGACAGGCGCAGGAACAATAGCTGAGAGCTACATCATGATCCCTAAGCAGAGAGAGTGCCAGGGCATGTGTTTCTGAAACCTCAATGATACTCTTCCCCCAACAAGACCATACCTACCTGAACAATGCCACACCTACTTCCACAAGGCCACACTTTCTAATCCTTCTAATCCTTTCAAATAGTGCTACTACCTGGTGACTAAGCATTCAAATATATGAGCCTATGAAGAAGCATTCTTATTTAAACTAACACAGGGCAGGTAGAATCCTCAAGTACTGCTGGTCAGAAGGCAAAATAGTATGTCCAACTTGCAAGTAGAGCTGGAAAATTTCACTCTTAAAATTTGTTTTATGACCTGGAATTCCTATAAGAACTACAAGTGGGTAGTCTTTGTATCTTTATTTAAAATTCTTTCTTAAAGCATTTTATTTATTTTCATTTTGTGTGCATTGTGTTTTGCCTGCACGTATGTCTGTGTGAGGGTGTCAGATCCCCTGGAACTGGAGTTACAGTTATAAACTGCCATGTGGGTGCTGGAAATTGAACCTGGGTCCTCTCGAAGAGCAGTCAGTGCTCTCAACCATTGAGACATCTCTTCACCCCTATTTAAAAGTCTTATTCCATTTTATTCATTTTGCATGTGTACATGTATATGTGTGGACGTGTGTATGGGGGTCAGAGGACAACTTGCAGGAATTTGTTTTCTCCTTGTGCAGTAAGGGTCCCAGAAATTGAACTCAGGTTTCAGATTAGGTGGCAAGTACCTTCACCTGCTGAGCCAGCTCAGAGAGTGCCGTCACACTGGTGGTGCGTTCTTACTTTTCTGCTGCTGTGATAAAACACCACAACCAAAAGCAACTAATAGAAGTGGCTTAAGTTCCAAAGTGGTTAAGAGTCTATAAAGATGAGAAACCATGGCAACAGGCAGCAGGCATAGGAAGCTACGAAATCACATCCTTTACCACAAACACACAACAGACAGAGTGAACTAGAAATAGGGTACATAATCTCAAAGCCCCATTTCCAGTGACGTACTTCCACCAGCAAGCCTATGTGACCCAAAACTTCCCAAACAGGGCCACCAACTGGGGACCAGATGTGCAAATACCAGAGCCTGTGGGGAACATTTCCCATTCAAACCACCACAGGTAAATAAAGGGCAGAAAGCATTATGGTAAGTGGGAAAAGCCAGAGAAGGCTACATACCGTATGGCTAAATGACAACTGAGAAAAGGCAGTCCTTACAGTGACAGAAAACAGATCAGTGGTTGGTGGGGTCAGAACAGCAAAGGGGACTGAGGAAACGATAGGATGATGAAACTTGCCCTAGCATCCTGCTGTAAATTGGTCAAAATGCACTCAATATTACCTGGAAGATTATATACCTCAATCAAACTGACTAGATAGTTAAGTGAGTGGCTAGAGAGATTGCTCAGCTGCTAAAACCACTGGCTGCTTTTCCAGAGGACATGGGTCGGATTCCCGGCAGCCACATGACAACTCATAACCATCTATAATTCCAGTCCCAGGGGATCTGATACCTTATTCTGACCCCCATGGACACCAGGTACACACACAGTACACAAACATACATGCAGACAAAACACCCACACACAAAATAAATCTTAAAAGTTAAGTGAAACTACAGCTCTGGGGAGGCAGAGGCAGGTAGATCTCTGTGTGTTCAAGGCCAGCTTGGCCTACAATGCAAGTTCTAGGACAGGCAGAACTGTTACACAGAGAAACCCTGTCTGGGAGTGGGGGAGGACAAAGGAAGGAGGAAAAAGTAAGTTAATTAAATAAAATGAAAGAGTTTTCACATAGTCACTCTAATAAAAATATCATTTGGTCTTTATGTTTTGCTCAGTTTGGCTCATTATGGGTTTAAGAGGAGTATGTCACAGACCTGCTTATGGGTGAATCCACAGATCATTTCTCAATCCTCTTCTCTGCTTGTCTCTAATATAAGGAAATGGTAAGCATGAGTATCTTTCTGTGTTTCTTCGGTCTCCCTGGTAGCTGAGACGGGGCACGTGATCCATGTTGGCAATGAGATGTGAGGGAAGATTCTGGCATGTTTCCTTCCACTTCACTCACCAGGACAGTGGGAGAAAGCTCAACAGACCCTACCCTGAAGGGGGCCTGTCCTGAAGGGGGCCTACCCTGAAGGGGGCCTGTCCTGATTGCCTTTTAAATCAACTTGACACAAGCTAGAGCTATCTGAGAAAGGATCTCAGGAGAGAAAATGCCTCCATCAGACTGCTCTGTGTGCAAGTCTGTGGGGCACTTTCTTGACTGACTGATGTGGGCAGGCCAAGTCCTCTGTGGGCAATGCTGACCCTGGGCTGGTGGTGCCCTGCAGTTGTGGAGGAAAGCAGGCTGGGTGAACCACAAGAAGGCAGCCAGCATCCTCTATGGCTTCTGCATCAGTTCTGGCTTCCTTGAGAGATGGGGTGTGACCTGAGAGCTGAGTGAAATAGCCTTTTCCCCAGATTGCTTTTGGCCATGGTGTTTAATCACAGCAACAGAAACCCTAACTAACGCAGGGCCTCCAAACAGGAGGCCAAGTCCACACCTGAGGGGTGGAAGGGCCTTGTCCTTGGAGACAGGTTAACTAATCACTTCAGGTTCCTCACGTAATTTCTCAGGATGTGAAAATGGAAACTTTACTTAAAACACAGTTCAGCTTAGACTTCTAGTACTTACAGCCGAAATAAACTTATAAAGAACAAAAAAATTATGAGAAAAATATTTTGAAAATAAAGTAACAAAAAAGAAACAAAGTAACAAGAATGAGAAAAATAATTTGAGAATAAAGTAACAAGAAGCACTAAACAATTTGTAGACTAAAGAAACAAACTATTCGCGGGTAGAAACAAGTATAAGGAGCTGGAGAGATGGCTCAGCAGTTAAGAGCACTGACTGCTGTTCTAGAGGACCTGGGTTCAATTCCCAGCACCCCCATGGCAGCTCAGAATTGCAATTCCAGTTCCAGGGGATCCGACATCCTCACACAAACAGGCAGGCAAAGCAGCAATGTACATAAAACAAAAATAAATTATTTTAAAAAGAAACAAGCATAGAGTATAGAACAACGATCTGCCTGATTCTTTCCAGGAGACCCTCCAACCTGCTCCACTGTCATTGTACAAGTGTGTCTACCAAATACAGGTACTTCCCCGAGGGCAGGGCAGGAGGGAAAATGGGAGTGGGTTGGCATGTGCCTAATGACATCACTAGTGGGCAGACCTGAACACCAACGTTAACGCACTGTGAGCACAGAACACTGTCAGACTGGGCGCACGTTCATGAAGTCGGCACACCAGTGTACAGGTTAGATAAAGAACGCAACATTCTCTGCCAACGATGTTTATTTAAAAAAGGAAGAGGTAAGCCAGTCAGCATCATTTAATCATTACAAGGAATTTTTGTATGAGTTAAATTACAGAAGAAATCTTTTTACCAGTTTTGAAAACAAACAAAGACACCTTGGAAAGGCTGTCAGTGTTCAGTAAAATAAGATAATTTCCTACTCGGTCTGGTGTCAGTCTGTACCGCTAACCTTTCAGGAGCTGGCGTCCTTCACAACCCTCTGGGCTCTGGTGCTAACTACACTGGTAACACTGGCCGTATCATTTTTCTTCCTTTTGATTCTACTTCTCTTACAGAAATCAAGAGCCAGAAGAATGAACCCAGAAGAGTTCAACTAATGAAACCACAGTGACCAGCACTTAAGTGAATTCATTTAATTTGAGGAAAATTACTCGGCTTGAATATTAAATGACTAACAGGAGAAAATCATTCCCAGGAGTAGTTACGAAGTGACTTCAGTGTTTGGCATCCAGTGTGGAAAGATGAACAGAGTGTCTCCAAGTAAGTTAGCTCAGGATGGGCCAGCTCGTCCCACACAAGGCCAACAGAGTATCAACTCCATGCAGATCCATTCAACTCTGCCTTGTAATCCAAAGGCAGCCAGACAGCAGCCAAGCAAGGCAGCCTGGTGTACTCCAATACAAGTTTACTTATAGACCGGGGAATTCAGATCCCTATACTTTCCATGTATCTCAAGTATTTAGCTTTTAAAACTATTAAAACATACAAAAACCTAATCACAATTCACATAAATGATACAAATGTAGACAGGCAGTTTTTGCCACGGGATTTAACAACTGTGAATCGAATAAGCACACTTCCTTTCCAATCCACACACTAATATTTTATACTATTTATACTTTTAAACAAGAAGAACAATCTTCTTATTAGATAAGGTAAACATGGAGTTATTGAATTACTTAAAGCCAAGCAGCCGCCTTAGTTATTTCTAGAACCAACCCTTAACTCCAGAGTGATTTAATTATATCTTTAAGTCCTAGCTTCTTCTGGGCTCCTCCATCCTGCGGATGCTATGGCTTGAGTATGGTATGTCCTCCAAACTCATTCTCCAGCTGGAAGTGCTCCACAGGTTGTGGAGCCTCTGGGACTAGGGCCAGGCTGGCATCTCTTGTCTCGTCCCAGAACTCTAATGTAGTAAGGAGGCCATTAGTTAGTTCCCAGCCACTTAGCCCCGAAATAATCACACAGAAACTGTATTAAT
>LOJH01050001.1:0-12753 GCA_001685095.1 Ellobius talpinus
TAATGCTTGACCAGGACCTTCTGGCTTTCATTGTTTCCATTGAGAAGTCAGGTGGTATTCTGAAATGCCTGCCTTTATATGTTAGTTGGCCTTTTTCCTTTGCAGTTTTAATATTCTTTCTTTATTCTGTATGTTTAATGTTTGTTTATTATGTGGCAAGGGGATTTTTTTTGATTCAGCATATTTATATTTGGTGTTCTGTAAGCTTCTTGTAGCTTCATAGGCATATCTTTCTTTAGATTGGGAAAGTTTTATTTTATGATTTTGTTAAATATATTTTTTGTGCTTTTGAGTTGAACTTTTCCTTCTTCTATACTTATTATTCTTAGATTTGGTCTTTTCATGGTGTCCCATATTTTCTGGATATTTTGTTTTAAGCTTTTATTAGATTTAATGTTTTCTTTGATTGATGAGTCTATTTCCTCGATTGTATCTTCAACACTTGAGATTCTCTCTTTTATCTCTTGTATTCTGCTGTTTATGCTTACATTTGTGGTTCCTCCACAGAGGTCTCTGGTACTGGCTTATTTCCACCGAGGTCCTAGACTCACATCTGGATCTACAGAGGTCTCTGGTTCCTTCCTACTTCCTTGGAGGTACCAGACTCACATACGGCAGAAATCCTGGCTCAGGTCTACTCCCTAGGAGGTCCCAGGCTCCACCCGGACCCACATAGGTCTTGGCTCAGGTCTACTCCCTCGGAGGTCCCAGACTCAAACTTGGATCCACAGAGGTCCTGGCTCAGGTCTCTCCAGAAAAATTTTAATCAGAAACCTGTATTGCTTTTTCATTATTTATTTCTTAGGTGCACCTGAGTGTGTGTATGCTTATGAAAGATACAAAAGAGGAAGAATCCTGGACCAGGGGCCCTCAAAACCTTTGGTGACCAGATCTGAGTCCCCCTTTCTGTCCTGGCCAGAGAGGACACTGTGTCTGTTCTTTATTCAGCCAGTCTTCTGTTCTATGCTTTGCCTTAAGACTGTACCCAAGCTTTGCCAGTCTGGCTTTTTAAGCACAAAAGTCACAACCTGGTTTGGCACTGTTTAGTTAGCAAGGACAACTAACAATAAGCAGAGCTGTAGAAGCCATGAAGAGTAGTAGATTTAGGGACTTTACTAGAACTGAACTATGATGTATTAGGTCCTTGTTTTCATTTTGGCAGATGCTGGGGTCTACATGATGGGTTCTTAGGTCAGGACGGTGCCTCTAACATGAAGTCAGTTGTTTAAAGTCTAAGGGCCTCTTACATTCTATACTGGTTCAATGGGCATCAGTCAAATGGACTCTTCATGGGATAGTGGGTTATTTCATCCCTTCAGTATTAATTATTTAACAAAATTTACTCGCTGTCTTACATAGTTAAGTAGGTGGTTGAGCAAGCAGGATCCTACAGTGAGAGCTTAGATTAATGACCCGGCTGTGACAGCAATTAGAGCAGCGGAAGGGCTTAGAGACTTCTAGGCAGCTAGGGCCAGTGCAGAGATGTGGGCCTTCTTCAAGGCCCTGACAGCTTGTTTTCAGGGTCAGCCCACAGCAGGTTGGGTGGATTGTAGTGGACTGTTGTGGACTACAGCCGCTGTAGGCTGCCAGGACTAGTATACAATGGCTTAGCTAGTGCCACAAACCCCATGTCTATGAGCAGTAATCCTCGACTGTTCCCAGAAATATCTGCTTCTTTGTCTTAGGCACAGGGATCCATAGGATCTCTGAGATTTGGCTCCAGCATATTGTTCATTTTCCTCCTTTCAATTGTACCCCAAGTAGGTGACATGAGGTACACACGGTTGGGCCTTTTTGGTTGAGTCTGGTACCCTAGACCTGTAGTGTCTGTAGTAGGCCTTTTGTGACCTTTTTGCATTTTTCTCTGTTTTTGAAGCTATGAGGAAGTCATCACTTGTTGAATTAGGATGTTCACCATATACCCTTGTTGGAAAGTCATAAAGTCAGTACTTAAGGCCTCATTAAAGAGTGGGGGCAGGGTTGAATCCTTGTGGCAATCTAGTCCAGGTCAGTTGGCCTATAAAACCTCCCTCAGAATCAGTCCATTCAAAGGAAAAATGGGTTGGCTTATAGGTGGCAACTGGAGGCAAAAAAAGGTATTCTTTAAGTCAAGAACTGTATATACTTGTTTTTCAGGGGAACAAGAGACTCAGGAGGGGAGGGGAGGGGAGGGGGTAGGAACCATGGGTCATCTCTACACACTTGTTGACCTTTCTGAGTTCCCATACTGGCTGGTCATCCTGGGGCCAGGAGCCAGGGGCATTCCAAGGGGAATGGCAGGGGATAAGATGCTATAGCCTGTAAGTGTGTTTAGCGGTCCCCTCTTTGACTTCCTAGCTCATAGGATACTGTTTGATGCATAATGAGGTAGCAATACTTAGTAACTGGGTGGCAACTGGTGCTCGGTGGGTGGCCAGTCCTGCTGGGTTGTTTCAGCCCAGACTCTAGGATACTGTTTGCTGCCAGTCCTGAAGGTATCCCAAAGACTGAACACTATTTTCAGGTGTTGGACTTGATTGGAGGAGATATTCCTCTGACAGAAGGCAGGTCACAAGAAAACAAATTGGGGAGCTGAGTGGCATTCAAGGTAAGATGGGTGATGGGCTCTCCAAAGGATATGGTTTCGGGTAGTTTTGTAATAAATCTCTCCCAACTAGGGGATAGGGCTAGTCTGATATTACCCAAGTCTACCACCCAGGAGGTCATCCAGTCCAGTTGCCCCTTGGATGGCTGTCCATGAAGACATCATCAGTCGGAGTGGTTCTGTCTGGACTGGATGGGCTGTGCCTGTGTTGACCAGAAATTTAACAGATTTGGCTCCCACTTTTAATGTTACCCTAGTGTGGTGGTTTGAATGAAAATGTCCCCATAGGCTCAAGATGTGGCCTTGTTGGGTAGGTGTGGCCTTGTGGGAGGAAATGTGTCACTGGGGGTGGGCTTTGAGGTTACAAGTGTTCAAGTCAGACCCAGTCACTCTTCCTGCTGCCTGTCAATCCAGATGTAGAACTCTCAGCTCCTTCTCCAGCACCATGGCTGTCTGTGTACTGCCATGCTTCCTGCCAGGATGACAATGAACTAAACCTCTGAATCTGTAAGCCAGCCCCAACTCAATGTTTCCCTTATAGGAATTGCTATGGTCATAGTGTCTCATTGGAGCAATAGAAACCCTAACTAAGTAAGACACCTGGGCCCTGAGGGTTCAGCCTTGTCAGTTCTCACCCAAATATAGGACAGGACATCCTTCCCTCTTCTGATTTGGGCATTTACTTTTTAGTGTCCTTCTTGCTTGTAATAAGCACATTTTTTGTTTTTGTTTTGTTTTGCCTCCTATTTAATTATTTACTTATTTTTTGTTGGTTTTGGCCTTCTCCTCTGAGATCTTTCTTATCAGTCTTCCTGAGCATTGTCATTATTGCCTGGTTCAATCTCACACACACGCACAAGCACACACACACACACACACAAACACACACTTTGTATATCTGTTGCAACTTTTTGAAGTTAACCCCTACCTGACTAGAGGGCAGCTTTTCTACTCTCAAGCCAGAGTTACTTTCTCATTGTTGTGTAAACTAACAACTACTACTTAAGGGCTGACAAGATCATTCCACACCTAAAGATACCTGACTCCAAGCCTGACAATCTGTGTTAAAGTCTCTAGGATGTACACTATGGAAGGAAAGAATTGACTTCTGACATTTGTCCCCTGACCCTCACAAGTGTGCTGCAGCACACCACACACAACACAGACACACAACATAAATAAAATGCAATTTTGGGGGCTGGAGAGGTGACTCAGGGGGTAAGAGTGTTGGCTACTCTCCCAAAGGTCCTGAGTTCAATTTCCAGAAACCACAAGGTGGCTCACAACCATTTATAATGAGATCTGGTGCCCTCTTTTGGTGTGCAGGCCAGAATACACAGACACTGTATACATAATAAATAAACAAATCTTAAAAAATATAAAATGCAATCTTTAAAAGGGGGAAAGGAAGGGTTTTTTAGCACACAGTTTGAGGGTGCAGTCCATCGTGGTGGGAAGGCGTGGCTGCAGGAGCAGAGATTAGCTACTTACACCTGGAATCAGGAAGCAAAGTTCATGCCAGATAAATTCCTCCTTTTTATTCCATCCAGTGTCACCCAAATTGAGGTTGAATGTCCCCACCTTAGTCACCCAGTCTAGATAATCCCCCACAATCAAGCCCAGAAGTTTGTTTCCATGGTGATTCTATGTCTCACAGAAGTTTACAATCAAGATTAACTATTATTGCACTCATGTGCCTAGAAGCTAAAAGTCCAAGTCAGAGCCACCAGAATACCCCGGTAAGCCTACATCCTGGCTCATGACGCCTGTGCGTATGATAACCGTGAAGCTTACTGGCTACTCACCCTTGTCTATCATGCTTTAGATGTCAAGGATAAATGTTTACTTTTTAAATGAGATATCTGTGGTGAAAGTGTAGGATATGAAAACGTCAATCTCTTTTGAAGGCCCTTTGAAATAATCTTGAGTTCTTTTCAATAAGGCAGTGGTTGTTAGATAAAAACTGTCTTAGGAAAACCTTTTCACTATTAAAGGTAGCATTTGCTCTACATGGTCACATAACTCTTAAGTTCCCAGGCACATTTTCTAAGACAGTGACAAATGACATGTAATAAACCATCTGTGACATTTCCCCAGGGCTTCTGGTACAGTCGCTGCACAATGAAAACGCTGTTCATCAGGTCTTCCTGGACAAAGGGAACAGTGGTGAACCCTCGACCCAGATACCTGAGCCTACACTAATGACGTGGTTTGAGTCTTCTACCTACTTCTTATGGCTATGCACAATTCACAGTGGTCATACAACTCAGCCTTAGCAGATTTGGTGGCAATGCTGGACTCTCCAGTGGCTGAAGTACAGCCCACATCTTTCCTAGACCTGTCAGATAAGAGAAACCTGTGTGTGTGTGTGTGTGTGTGTGAAAGAGAGAGAGAGAGAGGCAATTAGCATAAAAAGAGTGACAGTCAGGAGGAAGTTTGTAGAGAATGTCTGCCAATACTTTGAATGTTAGTAAGAGGTCTGGCTATGCTGTTCATATAATTCCTACCTGAAGCCTCCCCTGTGGAGGGAACATGGTGGAAAGACAGATCTGAGGAGGCAGACTGGGACAACTGCTTCCCACACAGACAGTGCCGCAGGCTGGCATCAAGGCATTGTTTGTTCTTTTTAGTAATTAAGTCGGGGTGGCAAAGTAAACATTCTGGTTGATGTTATTATACAATTTAAGATGCAATGACTGGGAGTCGATTGGTGCTTCCAGGAGCAGTTGTGTTTCACATCAGCAGAATTTTAAGTTATTAAAACATGTAAATGTCATATTCTCTAAGTATTTTAAAATGTTTGATGATTACCTATCTTGAGGAATACATCTTTGTGCATCTAGAAAACGTAACTAACATAAGTATGACAAATATGGGTTACTGTCAACCTGTAATTCTTAATAAGCTATATAGTTTAAAGACTAAAGCTTCAAATTATAAAAATAAACCATCTGTAAACATATACAATATAAAGACAATGACTTCAAAATTGTGACAATATACAAAAATATCTTAATCAGAGGTAGAAATGTATAGTGCAATATGACAAAAATATCCTTAATTTCCATCAATGTACAAAATAGCCTAAACAGAAGTAGGAACAAACATACAATATGACAAATGTAATTTTACATTTGTAACAATATACAAAAATATTTTAAACAGAAGTAGAATCATATATACAATATGACAAATATAATTTTGAATTTGTATCAACATACAAATTGTCTTAAACAGGAATAGAAAAATAATTTTACATTTGTATCAATATGCAAGAATCCATACCAATGCAAATATCTAAAACAGATAGTTGCTATTGCTATTTTAGTTTACAAGCAGATACAATAATCTATTGTATTGTTCTATCCCATCTATCCCCCCTCTTTCCTGTTCCCAATGAGAGTACTCAGTCTAATCTTTATTGCTCTTCCCCAACTCTATAACAGCTTAAAATTATACATAGCCCTGAAAAAAAACCTAAAAAACCATCCACACCAGCTTTTCTTCTCCTTCCTATCTATGTGAAGCTGGCCCTCACTACCCCTCAGCCATCCCTGCAGTTAGGCACCTTGGATCACCATCCCCGGTCAGTTGACCGTGAGCGGAAGCAGTTGCAGGTCTTTGAGTTTGGGGATACATGCTATTCTCCATTTTGGTGGATGGGCTTACAGGTCTGGTACTGAAGAGCTAGAACCTCTGAGCCCTTGCTATAGTACTAAAAGATGTGTGTGATATGGGGGCCAGCAAGATAGTTCAGCAGGAAAAGTCTCTTGCTGCCGAGTCTAAGGTCAATTCTTAGGACCCACATGGTGGAAGGATAGAACCATTCCCCCAAAGTAGACCTCTCCCCACTACAGATGTTCTGTGACACTTGTGGCCTCCCACAAACACACACACACACACACACACACATACACACACACGGGGAGAAATACAATAAATACGCAAATAAATGAACAAATGTAATGAAAAAAGAAGGTATGTTATGTGGGTAGAAAAATAAACCTTCATTTTGGGAAGTCAGTCATACTTGCTGTATAACTTTTTATTTGATATCTTTTAGGTGGTTATTATAAAAAATGTTAAGAGTCATTGCAGGAGATGTTTATTGCCTCGATTACGGTATTGTCTTTATAGGCACGTGCATATATGCAAATGCATCAAATTGTATCCATTAAACACATGCAGTTTTTGACTGTCAGTTTTGCCTCAAAAAAAGCTATTTTAAAAATCTGCCTTTTTGCATGAAGAAAAGCACATCCTGTGCCAATGAGTAAGGGATGTATTTATAGTTGAACAGTGTCATTTGCAAACCTACTCCCTAGTTGAGTGTGGTGGCTCATACCTGTGATCTCAGTACTTGGGAAGTTAAGGCAGGAGCATTGGTTTAAGGCTATCCTTGGCTATGTAGCAAATTTGAGGCCAACCTGAGCTACATGAAACTCTACCCCATAAACAAAACAAAAACCAAACTTGCTTTCTGGACTCCAGTGCTCCTGAGGGCACTGCCCTTGTCCTTCAGCATCCACGGTATACACTGCATATTTCATGACATCTGGAGGCCAGAGGTCTCTGCCATTGTGGTATATGGGACAGCCAAAGGTGAGCTTAGGTGGGGAGAGAGATGCGGGATGGGGAGGGAGCTTTAATTATTCTCATTTTCAGTTGGAAAACGGTTTCATTTTGTTGGTAGCATATGCCCTCAAAGTCAAATGAGGACTCTGGAGCCCATATCTGTCACCGCTGTGCTAAATTATGCTCGATGGAGTTGGATCCATTTCATAAATCTAAGCAGAATACATCCAAATGCTTTCCTTGCAAATTTACTATGATTCTACTGAAAACTTAAAAAAAAGTGGGTTGCAATTCATCCTCGAGTTGTGGAATCAATCAAATTACAAGCTCGAAGGGAACACAATAGAAAATCACAGACTGCGTTGGCACTGCTCTAGAAGTCTCATGGCGACTGGGTTTGTTATACATACATGCCCACATATGTGTGATCAATATATTGACTGCATTGGAGCTGGAGAGATGGTTCAGTGGTTAAGAGTGCTTGCTGCTTTTGCAGAGGACCGTAGTCCTGTTGCCAGCACCTATAACAACACTTACAATCATCTGTCATGCAATTTCCAGAGGATTCTGTGTCCTCTCCTCACTTCAGAGAGTACCAGGCACACACATGGTACAAAGATGTACGTGCAGGTAAACACTCATACATTAAAAAAAAACATTTAAATATGTTAACAGCAGCTTCTGCTCCATATTGTAGCCAATAGAGACCAAAAATATCTCAAGTAGTGTTTGTCTTTAAATGTTTGTGAAGTTAGCAAGAATGAAAAATGTTATGGGTGGGGCTGGGTTGTGGCTCAGTTGGTAGAGTACTCTCGTCTCATGCACAAAACCCTAGGTGCAATTCACAGCATGTAAGCCCAGCTCTCAGAAGTCAGAGGCAGAAGGATCAGGAGTTCAAGGTCATCCTGGACTACAAAGCAAGTTCATGGCCAGCTTAGGATGTAGGAGACTCTACCTAAACAAACAAACAAAAATAAAAACCAAAAACCTTACATTTGAAGGAGAGTCAAAATGGCCCAGTGTTCTTGATTGCAAAGCGTGAGTTGAATGAAGCCGCTTTATTTCGAGCACCAGTGTCAGCGTGCTCCCTGGAAGCAGGATCTGCTTCTGTGTTCCAGCTCCCAAGGCTGTGGCATCTCTCCAGCACACCTGGATCATCCCAAAGGAAACGAGACTATCAAGGGCAGACATCTTTCTTTCTAAGTAACCTGTCAAAGAACTGCTGGGTGCTGAGCCACAGAGACTAGGAAGTGTCCCATCAGAGTCCTCCTCCCCTGTTCCCTCCACACTCAGGGACTCCCTCTCTGCCAACCTCATTCCACCCCTAACCTAACTTCAGCCTTTTTCAGACTGGAGGTTCTGTCTTATTTGAGAAGAGAATAAATTATGATACACTCTTTGAAAGGAAAGCAAAACAGAGTGGACTGAAAAGGAAATAAAATTTATACTGAGCAAGCAATTAAGCATTCATATGACACCTTCTGTTTCTCAGGCGTTAGCACACATGGGACTCATCTGGGGAAGGTATGAGCAAGACAGTGTGTCGGGAGGATCAGGTAGGGCCAGACATCCTACATCTCTAGCAGATTTCCTGGTGACACTGACCTGCTGGTCCCAGAGCACATCTGGAGTAGATCTTTAGTACTGAGGTTGTTACATAGTTGAATCATGAAACTTAACTCTGTTGGCATACACAAAGCTTACTCTAGTCATGTTTCTTACATGCATCATGTCCATTTACATAATTACTCCATCAACATAGGCTTATGTTGTTTTAGTTTTTAATTACAAACATTTCATTTTATGTGCATGAATGTTTTGCCTGCATGATTGTATGTATGTATGTATGTATACATGTATGTATGTGTATCAAGTGCCTGCCTGCTGCCCTAGGGAGTCAAAAGAGGGTGTCATATCCCCTGGAACTGGAGTTATGAATGGTTGTGAGCCATGTGGGTTTTGAGAACTAAACTTGGACCCTCTGCAAGAGCAATAAATGCTCCTAACTGCTAAGCTACCTCTCTAGCCTCTGTGGCATTTTAGAAAGAAGCAAAACATCATAAACTGAGTTTACATTTATGTGGGGGGGAGTTTTAGTTCTCAGCGTCCTTTCATTTCAGTCTATATAGTTTCCATTAGTGTTTCTTTTTTAATTTTTAAATTACATTATTCATTTATTTGTGTGTGTGTTTGCATGTATGTGTGTGGGCACATTGTAATGACAATTTCATGGAGGTCAGATGACAACTTGTGGGAGTCAGTTTTCTCTTTCTATCATGAGGATCCTGGAAAATTGGACTTAGGTTCTTAGACTTGATGGCAAATGATTTTACCCTCTTGTCTGAGGGTTTCTATTGCTGTGAAGAGACACCATGACCACAGCAACTCTTACAAAGCAAAAACATTTAATTGGTGTGGCTTACACTTTCAGAGGTTTAGTCCATTATCATCTTGGTGTGAAATGGTGGCAGGCAAGTAGACTTGGTGTGAAGAAGTAGCTGAGAATCCTACATCTTGACTCCCAGGCATAGGAAGTGGTCTGAGACACTGTGTGCCTTGAGCATATATGAGATCTCAAAGGTCACCTCTACAGTAATGCACTTCCTCCAAGGCCACACCCACTCCAACAAAGCCATACCTCCTAATAGTGCCACTCCCTTTGGGGGCTCTTTTCTTTCAAACCATCATACCACTGACCCACCTTACAGGTTCCCCTTTAAGTATCCCCCCCACTCTCTTTCGTTTTGAGGCAGAGGATTTCTTTATAGCCATGACTATCCTGGAACTCACTCTGTAGACCAGGATGACCTCAAACTCAGAGATCCACCTGCCTCTGTCTCTCTTTTGCTGGGATTAAAGGCATGTACCACCATTTCATGGCAAATAACCTTAAGTATTTCTTAGAAGGTGGGACTGCCAGAAATAAATTCAAGTCTTAATCTCTCCTCTTTTCCGAAGGCTAGTTTTTATAAAGGTAAAATTCTAGGTTTGAAGCCTTTTCCTTTCACTGCTTGGACTGTTTGTGCTGTATAGTCTTATGTCAGCTTGATACGAGCTAAAATCATCTGAGAGGAAGAAACTTCAATTACGAAAATGCCTCCATAGCATTTCCTATGAGCTGCAAGACATTTTCTTAAGTAGTGTTTAATGGGGGAGAGCCCAGCTCACTGTAAGTGGTGCCATCCCTGGACTGATGGTTCTGGACTCTATAAGAAAGCAGGCTGAAGCCAGGGAGTGGTGGTGCACAGCTTTAATCCCAGCACCCGGGAGGCAGAGACAGGTGGACCTCTGTGAGTTCAAGGCCAGCCTGGTCTACAGAGTTAGTTCCAGGACAGGCTCCAAAGCTACAAAGAAACCCTGTCTTGTAAAACCAACCAACCAAACAAATAAATAAATAAGAAAGAAAAAAAGAAAAACAGAAAAGAAAAAAAAAGCAGGCTAAGTAAGCCATGGGGAACAAGCCAGTAAGCAGCACCACTTCATGGCTTCTTTATCAGCTGCCTCCAGGTTCCTGCCCTGTTTGAGTTCTGTCCTGACTTCCTTCAATGATGAACTATGATGTGGATGTGTAAGCCAAACAAACCCTTTTCTCCCCAACTTACTAAAGGTCATGGTATTTCATCACAGCAACAGTAACCCTGATAGGACAATGTTGCTGGCTACTCATTGCTTCTTCTGATAAGACAGGGGCATCAGTTTCATTGAGAACCACTTACGTGTGATGATTTGCTTCTGCTTTCAAAGGTCTCTCTCTCCGTCTTTGGCCTTTGACAGTTCGTAATGCTGTGTTAAGGCATGAATTTCCTTGAGGTCATTCTAGTTGAAATCTAGCAGACTTCTTGGATGTGGAAGTTAATATTTTCTCATCAAATTTGTGAGATTTTAGTGGTTATTTCTCAAAGTTATTTCCCCATCTCCCTGTCTCCTCTCCCCTGTGTACAGCTAGAATGACTAATGGTATCCTACCAAAGTTTCAAGTTCTTTCGATTTGGTTTTTCTCTATGGCTTTTCATATGTGTTCCTCACACTATGCGATATCAACTGGCCAACCCTGTCAACTGCTAATTCTCTCTTTTTCTGGCTCAATCTCTGGTTGTATTTTTGGAACAGAATTTTCATTTCTGTGATTACATCTTTAGCTTACAGTATTAAAGTATAATCTCTACATATTAACATTCTACTTTGATGTGGTATTATTCTTATATTTTTCTTTAGTTTTTGAGAAACGGTTTAAATTTCAACTATATAACAGCTCATTCAAGATCTTTGTTGGGGTAGCTGGAGAGATGGCTCTGACTGCTCTTCCAGAGGACCCAGCTTCAATTCCCAGCACCCACATGGTAGCTAATAACTATCTATAAATTCAAGATCTGATACCCTAATATATACATACATGAAGACAATGCAAATAAAATAAAAATAAATTATTTTTTTTAAATGTATTTGTCTGGTAAGCCCAACGTCCATGTTATCTTTGGGTCAGTTTCAGCTACCTCTTAGCCTGTGCCTTTTCTTGTCCTGTTATCTATCTTGTAACTTTTTTGTTTGTTTGTTTTCAAGACAGAGTTTCTCTGTGAACAGGTCTGGCTGTCCTAGAACTTACTTTATAGACCAGGCTGGCCTCGAACTCACAGAGCTCCACCTGCCTCTGCCTCCTGAGTGTTGGGATTAAAGGTGTGCACCACCACTAGCTGGCCTGTATCTTGTAACTTACTTGTCAAAAATTGGACATTGAAAATAATATGATAACTCTGGAAATAATACTTCCCCTTTCCTAGGGTTGATACTGGGAAACAATAGTCCATTGTTGCTCCTGTTTATTGCTGTTGTCCTTTTGCTTGCTTAGTGGGTCTCTTGGACTAATTCTATAATATATATATATATATATTTGTGACTTGATGTCATCAATATATTACTGTAGTCATCCATGATCTGTATTGATTACTTTTCTTGTTACTCTGATCAAATATCTGACAATAACTTAAGGGAGTTAAAAAAACACTATGTTTTTACATAGTATTTGAGTCTGGGGTCTTCCTTCAGCGTTTCCTTGGACCCTTACAGCATTAGAGCCTACTTCAATGGGATTCCAGCAAATACTGAAGACCAGCTGAGGCATCCAGCTATGCAGACTGAGTAACTCCTGGATTCTTGGACCTCCTGTTCATAGGCAGCCATTGTTGGATTAGCTGTACCATAGCCTATAAATCATCTAATACATCCCCTTTTTATGTATAGAGAGATTCATTTTCTAAGTTCTGCTACTCTAGAGAGCCTCCAGTGTTGCTTATCTTTCGGTTGACATGACATAATTAGAATCATCTGAGAAGAAGGAACCTCAACTGAGAAGATGCCTCCATCAGATTAGCCCATAGACACATCTATAGGGCATATTAAAAACTAATGATTAATGTAGGAGGGTCCAGCATTGGCAGCTGTACCACCCCTGGGCAGGTAGTCTTTGGCTGTACAAGACAATGAACGGAGCAAGGCAATATGCACCATTCTTCCATGGCCTTTGCTCCAGTTCCTTCTTCTAGGTTCCTGCCTGATGGAGGAGGGTCATCTGTCTATGTGTTACTTTCATTGGTTAA
>LOJH01050003.1:0-12753 GCA_001685095.1 Ellobius talpinus
AGCCTGGTTTACAAGAGCTAGTTCCAGGACAGGCACCAAAGCTACAGAGAAACCGTGTCTCAGGGGGGAAAAAAAAGAAGAAGAAGAAGCTACTCAGAAGCACCACAGCACTTCTCATTTCATCCGCCACAGTCTTGTTGACACCTGTGAAGTCAACAAAGGGGAGTGTAAATCCAGCTACAGACAAACACAATCTGTGAATTGCACATCTGTGAAAACACATGTGCATTGATGTGTAGAGTATCTCTACATATCTGATCACTGAGGGGCACTTGGAGAAAATGAAAAGTTAGCCTACGTTGCAAGAGTAATCGATGAAGAGCTGTGAATTCTAATTTCATTAACTATTTCTGGATGCTTAAAAGCAGATATTGCAAAGCTGGTGATATAGTTCAGCTCTTAGAGTGGTTGTCGTTCATGCATGAGACACTGCGAAATAAATAAATATGGATGACAATATGGCTCAGCAGGTAAGGATACCTGCTACACAAACCTGACAACCTGTGTTTGATCCCTAGAACTCACATGGTGGAAGGAGAGAGCCATCTCCAAGCAAGCTGTCCTCTGACCACCACATACCCTAAATAAACGTGTTGTTTTGTTTGTTTGGCGGGAGGGTGTGTTTTAAGTAAAGTAAGCCTATTTTGCTTCCAGTCAAATGATTTTTGTAGTAATTGTTTGAATACGTGATATATTTTAACTTTTACTTTTCTCTCTTGACAGTGTCATCAGCAAGGTGGTGCCAGCCCCCGAGGCTAAGCCAGCTCCTTCTCTGAACAGACCTAAAACCCCGCCTCCAGCCCCAGTCCCTGTTCCTGTGCGCGTGAGCCCTAGTCCTCTGCCGCCACTCCTTGCCCAGGCTACAGTGTGCCCAGCCCTGATGCCATCCCCAGCCCCTGCCCTCTCTGGAGCAGGGAGTGCCAAAGCCCCAGTGCGGAGCGTGGTGACAGAGACAGTCAGCACTTACGTGGTACATATGTTTCTACTGCATTTAAGTAAATGCTAATTCTGTGATGCTGACTCTCACAGGAAGTACTTGATAAATGGAGAAGAATTTCCATTAACTTTTCAAGTAGTTGACTCAAAACTGTTACTTTACAAAGTTCACACTCAGCCACATAAATGATGTCAAATTGCTTTTATGTTGATTTGAAACATGGCTGTATACCTAAATATAAGAAAATCAGTATATACTCTGTTATTTAAATTCCACAATGAGTTCTTCCTAGAGTGAGTAAATTAGTGACTGGAGTATAATTTATGTAATAGACATAGATCTGATGGTGTTATAAGGAGGTCACTTGTTTGTTCCTGGCTGCTCAGTCCCGAAATAATCACACAGAAACCATATTATTTGCAGTACTGTTTGGCCAATAGCTTAAGCGTATTTCTGGCTAACTCATATCTTAACCTGTTTCCATTAATCTGTGTATCAGCATGAGGCTGTGGATTACTGGGTAAAGTTCCGGTGTCTATCTCTGGCAAGGCTACATGGCTTCTAACTCTGCCTTCTTTCTCCCAGCATTCAGTTTAGTTTTCCCGGCCTACCTCTGTTTATTAACCAATCATATTCACAGCATACAGAGGGGAATCCCACACCATTATGGGTCAGCTATATTTCTTAGTTATAGCACTAGTTAGTTATTGTATTTTATTTGGTGAGATCCAGAATATGTTAGAACTTACATTTTAAATAGAAATGAACCATTAGACCATATTACTTTCTGGGATTCAAGTGTATTTTTTTATTATTAGACCTCCCATATATGGGCTAGAGACATAGCTCAGTGGTAGAAAGCTTGCCTAGCATGTACAGGGGCCTGAGTTTAACTCCTAATATTGAAAATAAATAAATAATAAATAAATAAATAAATGCTTTCCTAAATAAATAAATAAATGGGTGAATGAATGAATAAATAAATAAATAGATGCTTTCCATCATATTGAATGACTCCACGTTGTCCTGGGACTGCACTAGATGTTTTCCCCATAGTTAATATAATCAGATCTTATTCCAACCCCAAATGAAGTATTTATAAAGGTATGCTCTCAAAGCATAGTGAATAGACACACACAAGCATACAACAAAATGTTTTGTAAATGGAGACATTGGTGCTTTTGAATGACAAGCTCTTTACTGTTGTGTTAGCCTGACCTTGTAGAGATGAATGACTGGCAAGTGGCAGCACAGAACTGGTGCTATTTGTTAAGAGATATCTAACCATGTGTTACATAGGGGAGTTTGGAAAGAAACAAATCATTAAATACGTGAGACACTATAAGGATACAAAGCAGTATTTAAAAAAAATCCTGAATGCATTCAGAGAGTACATAGGCAGGAAAAATTAGTAATTGGCAATAATAAATTATCATATTTATCTATTATATATAATGAAAATAATAAATTGGCAATTCAAGACAGAAGATGTGATACAAAAACCTGTGAGGAATAAATTGGTCCATCGAAGGATCAATCGAGGGGTCTAATTGAGGCATCACCCCCCAGGTAAGTTGGTCAGGAAAGAGTTTATACTTAATCTCTTCATCCTCCATTTGTTTATCTGTAATTAAGGGATTTGTATTAGACGCATTAATCTCTGTAGTCTTGTCTGGCTCCAAAGATTGTGGCTCTCCAGTAGACATTTGAACTGACTTCACAGAAGTGACACCAACTGGGACAGCGCCCAAAACGTCTCCTAGTCTAAATAGATACTTTATGAGGACACAGAGAGATTCTGTCACTACCTATTAGTGTGATGTTGACAGTGAAATTCTTGTAGCTCCTGTTACCCCATTTCTAACCTATCCAAAGATGATTTACAATGATTAAATAAAGTCATGTTTGAAAGAACTCTGTACCCTAGAAAGTATTGGGTGTAACTATGGTACTATAGCAGATTTTTCTTTTATGTGACTCAGAGTCACAACCTGCTAATGTCAAGAAAGGTCAGCCAGCAGCTAGACTGGCCATGTGTGGTCGCTTCACTCATTGGACACTCAGTGCCTGGTGGCTACTGGTTCTTTCCCCATGGTGCAGTTTCCCCAAAGTGAGGGCCAGCAGTCAGAGGCAGCTTCCTCCACATTCCTGTAGAAAGGGTTCAGGTCAGTGTAGTTTGCCTTTGTAGAGACTTTCAAAAATAGTAGGCCTTATAGTAAGCCCATGCATACAGAGGAGTATATCCAGTTTTGATAACCCTCACAAGGAAACCACTTTTTCCCACACATTTAGTCAGTGTAGTGCTTAACAGCATAGGAGGAGGCCACCTTGCAAAATACACCGTGAGATCATATGTTGTCTTGCTATGAGGACATTTAAAAGGAAGCTTGACTCAGCACTCTTTTAGAGTATCCATGCAGAATTGGTTTCAATAATATGACATCTGAGAAAGTCATAAAGTTAGGGAAACTTACTATTGAGAACAAAGTCAGAACTCTAGAACATGCAGTATTTGGAGCATAATAATAATTAAGTATGTAGTTCTTTGGCTCCATGAGCCTCTTATTTCATTTGCCCTTTAGTTGATTGTCCTTTTCTAAAATGTCATAAAGGGAATGGAAAGTTACTTAGTAACAGCTCTTTTATATCCTTGATCTTATCACCTAGTTCAGGAGAAGGGTTTGGCTAATAAGTAATGAGGGAATACATGCATGTTTGACTGGATGTGCTAATTCCATGCTATGAACGTGGCTGAAAAAAATATGTAAAACTGAGCACTTTCAAAAATATCAGTTGTTACTGGCAGGAAGACTCATAAAGAGTTCATGAGATTATAGGAATTTTGTAGATGAACCCAAATGTAGGTCGTGTTATATGGTTTTTAAAGATGATTCTACAATGCTTTGTTTTTAAAAACTTAACAGCGCAGTTTAGAGTACACATTAGAAATATGTCACTATATCCAGCTGTGGCAGCATGCACCAGAAATCCCACCACTCAGGAGGTTGAGGCAGAGATTGGAGTTCAGTGCCAGCCTGGACTATATAATGACTGCCAAGGCAGCCTGAGCTTGTGAGACCTGCCTCAAAAAGAAGGAAGGAGGGAGGAAGTGGGGAGTGTGTGCGAAAGGGAGGGCAGTAGGGAGGAAGTGTGATAGGGCCTGAGGAAAGAGACACAGTGTGTGAGAGAGAGGGAGTAAAAGGGAGGGGAAAGAAAGCATATCGGGATGGAGGGAGACAGTGAGTGGGAGAGGGAGGAAGGCGAGAGTGTGTGAAAGGAAGGGGAGAAGCCATTGTTGAACAGCCAGCTAATCTACCGTTATTTCCAGCTTGTAGTTTGCTTTGTTTATAGTATACAGCGGCCTTCTTATCTGGCCTCTTCTGGTTCTTTTTCCGCACACCATCTGTTTCTGCTGTTCCACGTTAACATCAGATCCGCGATGAGTGGGGCAATCAGATCTGGATCTGTCCAGGGTGCAACAAGCCTGATGACGGAAGTCCTATGATCGGCTGTGATGGCTGTGATGACTGGTACCACTGGTGAGTGCCCCCCGAGTACCCCAGATGCTCAGACAGCGCAACACGGGTCAATGCCTGAACAGGGATCCTAGCCAGCTAGTGTCTTTAGACCAGTTCAGCTGCTCTCTTGAGGACAGTCAAATGGAGCCTGCACGGTGACATAACTGCAAAGTTAATTGTGCTGTTATTACACACCCTTGAGTGTGAATATTTTGCTTCATTTATAAACCCTTTCCTACTAAAATAAGTAAGAACATAGGCGTTGGGTGAGAGCTGCAGCACTTGACTGGCTGTGCTTGAGAGCAGACTCAGAGACAGCTTGTTTGTTTCTGAAGTCTCAGCTGTTCCCATCTGAAGATGTTCAGCCAAAATGTGTTCAGCCTTATTTTCATTCTTAAAATACCCATTTGGCCATGATGTTTGCTGTCTGTACAATAACAACAGAGCCAGGTATAATGGAGTGCTGGTAGTCTCAGCGCTGAATGCTGACACCAAGGATCCTTGCTTACATGTTGAGTCTGAGGTCAGCCCGGGTTACCTGAGATTCTGTCTCATCCCTTGCCCCTTTTCCCAAATTAAAACATAAAAGTGAAGCCGTTGCATTATGCTGTTCCTGACTGAAATGACAAATAAACTTGTGATCTCCCCATAGGGCCTATGTAGAGGCATTGTATAATAAGATTACTCAGATACCCAACATTAGTGCTCTGTAAATTAGATCTTTAGGCTGAATTCTGGTACATGCATCATTTTTTACATTTATTTTTATTGTGGGAATGGAGCATGCTATATTGGTATGCACATCATTTTACCACATTCATGTGAAGGTTAGAAAACAACTTTTTTTTTTTTGAGACAGGGTTTCTCTGTAACTTTGGAACCCATCCTGGAACTCTCTTTGTAGACCAGGCTGGCCTTGAACTCACTGAGATCTGTCTACCTTTGCCTCCCAAGTGCTCGGATTAAAGGTGTGCGCCACCACCATCAGGCCAGAGAACAACTTTAAAAAGCCAGTTCTCCGCTTTCAAACCCACCACATGGCTTGGAAGACCACGTCGTCAGGCATAGTAGCCAGTGCTGAGCTATCACCGTTCCTTTAAAAAAAAATCAACTTAAAGCATTGAAAAAGGAGTGATCTATTTAACTCAGTTGGTAGAGTTCTTGCTTGGCATTTTGGAGGGTTCCATCCCCAAGAGAACAAGGGCAGTATTGACTGTACCAGGAAGAGCATTGCCTTTGAAAACATGGCAGTGACTGAAGAGATGGCTCATTGATTAAGAGCTCCATCTGCTTCTCCTGGTGAAGTCCCAACATCCTCATGTTGACTCACTGTGGTCTGCAGTTCCTTTCACAGGGGATCAGACACCCTCTTCCGGCCTCTGCCAGCACCAGGCACACAAATGATACACAGGGAAAATACTCAAACACATAACACAAAAATAAAAACTTTGTAAAGCTCTGTGGGGGTTGCGGGGGAGAGCATGGTATAGCTTGCAGACCTTGCCTCAGAAAAAGAAAATCGCCAGTGCCAAAGCACTGGTGGCATGCGTCTTTAATCCCAGCACTCAGAAGCCAGCCCCATCTACAGAGTTAGTTTCTACGCAGAGAAACCTGTCGCAAGAAAAAAAAAAAGAAAGAAAGACAATCGTAAGAAACTTACCTGAACTTCTTTTGATGTCTAGGCCCTGTGTGGGATTAATGGCAGCTCCTCCGGAAGAGATGCAGTGGTTCTGCTCCAAGTGTGCCAAGATAAAGAAAGACAAGAAGCACAAGAAGAGGAAGCACCGTGCGCACTGACGTCAGCATGGGCAGGACTGCTGCCCCGCACCGGGTCCGGGCTGGGCCGGTTCTGCCATTCTGTCTCCCCCAGGCCCTGTGGTCAGCGCATCCTGGTGGAGCAAGGACAAGAATATACCATCGTTCTGGATGCTCCCCTCTGAAGCACATGGACCTGAGCTCCCAGGGCGTGTGACTGAAGAAAAACTCCAGTAGAGGCGTGGCCTGAGGGCTCGCACCTCCATCTGCCTATTACCAGTGACAAGTATTAATAAAGTCATCACACATCTTCCCTCCTGATTCCCTTTCTTCTCTCCAGAACCTTTTATTACGGTGTTAGATGAGAAGGTAATGTACAAATGCCTTGATTGTAACTGAAGGATGCATCATTAGCTATAGTTCCCAAGCCCTCTCCCTCACAGAGATCATCATAAGGAAAGAATGCTCCAGTCAGAGAACTGGTAAATATTTTTGTGATGAGAATATATGAAATTCCCCCACCTTACCCCACTTTTATTACTAACATGTAAAATGTTCAGGCTTTTGTGAGATACCTTATATTTTTTAAGAAAAAGGTTTCTATCATGTCCTGTTTACCTCCATGCAAATTATTTTCCTTTAGCCTATTTTATAACTTGGTTATGTTTGAATCCTACTCTTCTGAAACCTGCTGGAGCCTCTTCTCACCACCGCGTGTACATCCATCAACTTGTATAAAACTCTTGATACTAAGAAAAATGTCCCCTTACTGTAAATAATAAATATTTATGAAGTAGTTATTTTTTAAAATTTTTTTATCGTGTTTAATTCTGGTTTTCTCTGGAATCCACTGTGATTTCAGCCATGTCTGTAATTGCTGCTGTACACAGGCAAGGAGGATAGAGAGAAAGACCCAGCCATCCCTCCCCAAATGCAGTGCCCACATGGTAGGGAAAGGACCCTCGCAGTCGGAGGGAACAAGGCAATTGAAATCTAGAGTTGATGCTTTGAAATTGTTTTGTTTGTTATATATTTTCTGTAAATTTTTCTCACTTTTACTAAAAGGACATGTAGTTTCCACAAAAGTAAAAAAAAAAGAAAACAGAAAAATACTGTAGCATTTTGTGTTTATATTGTTTTATTTCTACAGATTTGTTCATGGATATTGTGCTTTAAGGTTGAAATGAAGTATATTATGAATTTTTTAAAGAAAACTCATCAAATTTCAGGGTATCACAAAACTTTATTATATTACTATACTGTCCACTATTTATTATATGTTATAGATATCTGAAACGTAAACCAAATATTTTATTTTTAATGTAAAAAACATCAAATTTAACTTAATTAGCATATTTTAGTGACTTTGGAATAACTGTGGACTTTTACTTGATTTTGAACTAATCCCAATTTGGGCTTGTGTGAAGGCTATCTTGAATGTTAGAATGTGGGATTTGAACCTAATATAAATATATGAATAGAAATGTGATTTTTTTACTGCCAACTCAATGGATATTAGCATTATAATTAGTCCTATTTTAAAACATACAATGTGGTTTCATAAATGTGGTTCTCTGCCTTGATGTTCAGTTGCAGAACAGTGGGAATGGAGTCGACCTGAGAAGAGTGCTGAAATCACTACTTTCTTTATTCTAGAAGCCAGAAGTTTTCTTCCCCTGCCTCCCAAAAAGTATCTATGTTGAGATATGTGTGTCTTTTTTTGTTTGTTTGTTTGTTTCATTTAGTAGAGATCATCCTAAATACTTTATACAATATTTTCACATGCACAAATATACCCACTAGTGCTTTTTGGAGAGGGGTGAAGGGTGAGGGAAGTGCAAAATAAAGATTATTGGCTGTTTCGTAGTTTGCTTTTCCATCTTCTTTATTTAGGAATTAGTTCCCTGAGGCATGGTCAGTGGATCACGTCTAAATGAGCAGGCTGCACTCCTAAAGTAAGAAAGGAGGTGCCTATATAGAACTTTTCCCCTTCCTCCCATCTGAGAGTCTCCAGCCCACGAGACATTTAAGGAATTTCAATCAATTTGTTGTCCCTTGCTATTTCATGGTTGCTTTCCTAAATCCAGTTCATGATTTTATAAATGGTCTTTGCAATAATAAAACCAAAGAATCATTTTCAGGGGGCTGGATGGCTCAGGGATTAGTAATGGAATACAGAGCCTTTCACCTCTAGGTCAGTGAGTCGAATCCAGTCTAGGTCACTAGAAACCAAATGTTGTCCCCATCTTAGGACTGTTCAGTGGCCTGTGCAAAATGAACGGTGGTTGCAGCCTCCATCGCACGGCTGTCTGTGACACCGGCCAGAAGAAGTTTAAGAAACTGCAAAGAAGAAGTGTGGATTAGAAAATAGAACATAGATGTTACAAAGAAAAGTTAGGAAGTTGGTCAGAATCATTCTCCACAAGGGAATATGAGAGAGAGAGAGAGAGAGAGCAAATTATAAACACCACAGATAGAAAAAAAGAACGGAGACTGCTTTCCTTAATGGTGGCACGGAAAATGAGTCTGGCTTAGTAGAGGAGGGTGACAGTCAGGGTAGGGAACTACAGCAAGCCCTAGAAAAAGAGGAAAGGTGGGCATAGAGCTGGGGAGATGTCTCAGTGAGTAAGTGCTTGCTGGACAAGCATGAGGACCCAAATTGTCCCCAGCACACAGAAAAGCTGGGCACGAGAATGTTCACCTACAACCCACCTTTGGGGGCAGAAAGATACATTTCTGGGACTTGGTGGCCAGCCTGTCTAGCCAAAATGGCAAACTCCAGGTTCAGTAAAAGACCTTACCTCAAAAACAGAGTTCTGGAGAGATGCATCAGCAGTTAAGTGCTCTTTCTGCTCTATTAGAGGATCAAAGTCCAGATCTAGCACCGCTCCAGGATGCTCAATGCCTGGAACTCCAGCTCCAGGGCTGCCTTCTGTCCTCCATGGCATCAGCACACAGATTTGCACATGTGTATACACATAAGTACTTTTTGGTTTATCTGTTGGCTTTTTAGTGATTAGGTTTTGGTTTTTCTTTTTTCATTCTTTTGTTTTTTTGAGAAAGGGGTTTCTCTTTGTAGCCTTGGCTGGCCTAGAACTCACTCTGTAGATAAGACTGGCCTCAAACTCACTGAGATCTGCCTACCTCTGCCTCCCCAGTGCTGGGATTAAAGGAGTGCACCATCACTATCCAGTGATTTTTGGGTTTTTCAAGATAACGTTTCTCTGTTTATCCCTGGCTGTCCTGGAGCTCACTCTGTAGACCAGACTGGCCTTGAGCTAAGAGATCTGCTTGCCTCTGCCTCCTAAGTGCCAGGATTAAAGTCATCTACTTCTGTGCCTGGTAATGTCTCTTAACAACAATAATAAATAGGATGGAGAGCAATAGAGAAAGATATCGCTGGCTTCCACAAGTGTACACACTGGCAAGTGTGTCTGCACATACGTGCTCTACACACGCAGTAAAAGTGGGGATTAGTTCTGCAAAGTGAAGGGACTCAGCTGCAGGAAATGCGGGTTGTAACAGAATTCCAAGTAAAAGAATGAAGTATTTCTCATTAGGAAGGTTGGAAGTTTCCAACTGTAAGTAAAGCAGCAACCTGCTTTCCCTTTATCCCACGCCATCATTTGAACAGCATCCGTACTTTCTAACAAGAAGGTAGACAACGTACTTAACCCTACCAGTGTTTTTATAGGAGACAGTATCCAGGAAACATACACAGGAAACTGAGCTGCTCGTATGGTGCGATAATCTGCCGGCGGCGACTAGGGTAGCTGGCAAAGCACCTTCTCTGTGGCCAACAAGGTATTTGTCTTCGTAAGGCGTCTGCCACTAAATACATTGAGGATCTTTATCCTCTGGCTGATGTGTGATTCCAAACCTGGAGAAGATCAGGGGCTATCGAAGCATTCTTACCATAGGGCTTTTACAGAGATAAAAATATATGTATTACTCAACAATGTTACCCAAACCACCTCTGTTCTCCCCTCAATAAGATGATTAAACAAAAACCTACCAGTCAAATTAAAGTATAAAATGAACACTGAGATAGGGAATCCTTGCCACGGAGAACACTAACCAATGAAGTTCACTGAGGGCACAGTTCTCAATACAAATACTTTTATAGCCAGTCTCTTCCCACCATTGCTGTTCTCTCAAAGTTTAAAAGTAGATTAGTTACCTGGACTGAAGAATGAAGGAATATCTTGTTTGTACAGCAGTACCAGTCATTTCTGTTAGAAACTGTTTCTTTGGGACACTTGCATTCATCTCTGTAATGTCTAGAGACCATTACTCCGTATGTTCAGGCCAGTAAAGGGCACTGAAACTAGAACATTCCAGCAGCTGGACAGCTTATCCTTCCCAGTGCAACATTTTTGGCCTGGGAAGATAGGTCAGTGGGTAAGAACTCTTGACATGAAATTAAGAGGACCTGAGTTCAAATCTTTAGAACTCTGAAAAAGTCTTGCATGGCTGTGCATACCTATAACCCTAGTGAGGGGCATGGACAAAGACGGAGATCCCCAGAAGTCACTGGATGGCCAGTGTAGCCAAAAGAGTAAGCCATATCAATGTCCTTGGTCCTTTACACTAGTGTGCAGGCATGCACACACACACCAAAAGGCAAAAGAAAGAAAAAGAAATCAATCATTTTTGCTGAGAATGTGGGTGTAGGAGAGCATGTGCTTGGCATGTGCAAAGCCCTGGATTCAAAACCCAAATAAATAATTCAAAACCCAAATAAATAATTCAAAACCAAAATAAATAATTCAAAACCAAAATAAATAAAGAGCACATATATGAATTATTATTAGAATAACTGCTGTTGACTGGTGACATGACTCACCAGGTAATGGCACTTGTCACTGAGTCTGAGGACCTGAGTTTGATCCCCAGGACCCATGTGATTAAAGGAGAGATCTGAGTCCTGCATGCTGTCCCCTGGCTTCCACAATAGGGTCCTGGTAGACTGCTCCACCCTGAACACATTAAATAAGTATATGAATCAAGGGGTGGGGAGCAGTGAGTGCTAGCTAGTTTTCCATCTCTACTGGACAAATGAGGTTTTCAGTGTTTACAGAGCAGGACCTGACTCATTCGTCCACTGCTCATTTGAGGGCAGCTTTCACAGAAGGCGAGGCGCTATCACAGCCAAGTATATCTCCTGGGTATGGCTGGCTTCTGTTGTTCCTCCGTCTGCACTCTCCTCTGATTTTGCACTGCTTCCCTCAATGTTCTGTGAGAAAAAATGGTTATGTCAGGGACCGGAAAACTGGTAGTTAAGAGCGCATAGTGCTATTGCAGGGGACCAAGTTTGGGTTCCAGCACCCACATTGAGCTTCTTGGAATTGCTTTTAACTGCAGCTCCAGAGGGATTCAGTGCTTCTGATCCTCTGGGAGCAGTTGTACTTAAATACACATTCCCACACACATACACTCAAATAATTAAGAATTCTTAAAATAATTAAGAACTCATAATTAAGAATAAATAGTAGAAACCAGGCATAGTGGAGCATGCCTTTAATCTTAGCACTCCACAGGCAGAGACAGGTGGACTTCTGTGAGTTCAAAAGCACCTTGGTCTACATGGTAAGTTCCTTGCAGCCAGGGCTATGTAGAAAAACCCTGTCTCAAAGAATAAACCTTAAATTTCTTTTTAAATGACTGCATAATTTGGATGTGTTGGCATTTACTTATAATTTCAGTATTCCAGAGGCTGAGGCAGGAGAATAGAGATTTGAGACCAGCCTGGGGCGGCATAAAAAGGAAAAACAGACCCCCCAAAAAGGGGGAGTGTATTTCACCAAATTGTGTGTTTGTTCCCCTTCTACTTTCTGGTTAGGGTCTCTAGCTCAGTCTGACCTCAAACTTCCTCTGCCTGAAAACAATTTGGAACTTCTGATCCTCTTGCTTCTACCTCCCAAGTACTGACCTTACAGGCCTGTGCCACTGTGCCCAATAATGTAGTGCTAGAGTCTGTACCTGGGGCTTCACACATCCTAGGCAAGAGCTCTTCCACTGACCTGTTCTAGCCTTCTGCTCACACTTTTCTATGACTGATTTCTCTACTGCCTTAGACAAGCCAGAACAACATATAATGATCATAATGCACAGACAGATGACAGATAGATAGATAGATAGATAGATAGATAGATAGATAGAACATTTAAAAGCTCAGCAAATGCTTGCATGAACAGTCCTAAGGGCTAACTGTAGATGCTGCATGAAAAATACAAAGGAATGGGTACATATAAAATAATAAAGGTACCTATTCGGCAAGATATAAATATGCTAAGTTTTCAGGACAAGCACCTTTCGAAATTTTTCTATTACATGTAGCAATGTGTTTGTGTGTTGGCTTATGCATACCATGGCACACCTGTGTGGGTGAGAGGATAACTTCCGGAATTCATGTGGATCCTGGAGATTGAGCTTGGGTCATCACCAAGCTCCTCAGCAATTTGCCGGCTGTGCCATCTCAGCTGTTTCATCCCTAGTCCTGAGCAGCAACTTCCTGCGTGAACCTGGAAGCTCATTAACCTT
>LOJH01050007.1:0-12752 GCA_001685095.1 Ellobius talpinus
CAGTTTCTTTATTAACCAATGAAAGTAACAGACAGATAATTCCTCCATCACCCATCTCATCCTGGCAAGGATGTGGAGTAAGGGGGAACACTCATCCATTACTGGTGGGAGTGGATGCTTGGAAATCAGAATGTTAGGAGTTTATATGCTTCGCAATCTATGTGTACCACTGCTGGGCATATACTCAAGGGATGTTTCACCTTATGACAGAGACACTTGATCGAACATTGCTGTTCTATTGATAACAGCCAGAAATTGGAAACAATTACAGTCACTCAACAGAGGAAGGGATAAAGAAAAAGTAGTGCATTTACACAGTGTAATATTACTCAGCCATGCAAAAATGCAATCATTAAATTTGCAGGTAAATGGATGGAAGTAAAAATAAATCATCCTGATTAAAGTAATCAAGACCCAGCAAGACAAATATGGCATGTATTCACTTATATATTGGTATTGGCTGTAATTAAATGACAACCAATCTACAATATATTGTACAACAGAGGTTAGGATTAGAGTAATTGATGGGAGGGGACATAGATTTCTATAGGAAGTGAAAATAGAATAGACAGTTATGAAGGGATATTATGGCTTGACTGGACCTGAACGATCCAGTGTGGAGAAAAATGTAAGGGGGATAAGAGAGAGGGAATATGGGTTAGACAGGGTTAAGAATCATTTGAGGAGGGGAGGAGGTGGACATTTTTAATAATAATAAAGAAAATGAAAAAAAGAATCATTTGAGGAGTAGTATGGAAACCTAAAGTATTAGAAGCTTTCAAAATTATATATATATATATATATATATGTATTAATGTTATCTGAATGAAATGGTCAACTAATGGAGGAAACAGAGCCCCAAGTGGACAACTTATTACTAAACCAAGCTATTAGTATCAAGGTCAGTCTATATTTAATTGAGATGCTGGCCACAAAGATGCCATGGGAACCAGCAAACAACTCAAGCTGTTACCAAGACTATACGTTGCTCTCCTCAGACTGACAGCATGGTTCTATTGTTGAAGACAACACCTAAGTGAACATGGAGAAGGCTAGCTGGTGCCTCTGTAGAGCCTTCACACCTATGTTCTAATGCCTTTAGCACAGAATTGTATTGTGTGTGCTACCAAAAGGGAAATATAACCATTAATCCAGCCACAAATCCTTTGAACTGCAAGGGTGTCCTGACTGCAAGCTATACTAGGGGAATTGAGGGCACATATCCTGTAGGGGCAAGCAACCAGCATCTGCTTTGGCTTAAGTCCTACTTCATAAAAAGGAACTCATACCCAACACTGCTTGGATGAATAAGAATCTCAGACTAGATAGTCTAGGGACCTAGAGTGGAAGCAAATACTACTGACCTTTAAATTAAAAAAAAAATAAATAGCAATAAAATGACTCCTGATGACATTCTGCTATACTTATACATCAGTGCCTTTCTTAGTCGTCAGTGAGTCTTCCTCTTGCATCAGATGGGATTAAATACAGAGACCCACTGCCAGACATTATACAGAGAGTGAATTATTTTAGCCCCAAATGGGATGTCTCCCCCAAATCCTTCCCCTCAGTGTTCAGGGAACCCTGCAGTAGAGAAGGCAGAAGCAGTGTGAGAGCCAGAGGGGATGGAGGACACCAAAAATCCAAAACTCTCTAAATCAACAAGATCCTTCCACACATGAACTCATAGAGACCACAGGGCATATAGGGGTCTTTAGCAGTTCCTTTGTTTATATATTATGACTTCCAGTTTAATATTTTATGGGATACATGAGTGTGTGAACTAGCGGGTCTGTTTCTTTGCCTTTTTTGTGCTTTTTCCCCCTCTGGCTATTTGTTTTGCCCAATTCTGATGTGTTTGTTTTTGATTCGCCTCATTGTACTGTGTCTTATTATTATCCCTTAAAAGCCCATTTTCTTTTTATTGAGGGACAGATAGGGAATGTATCCAGATGGGAAAGGAAGTGGGTCAGAAGTGAGAAGTAGTAGAGGAAACAAAAAGTGTAATCAGGATACATTCTGTGAGAAAAAAAATAATAAAAAAGAAAAAAGAGTAAGTGGGAAATATCAGTTACTACATATAACACTCTGAGCAAAAAATGTAACAGAAATTCAAATTCCTGTTTTTGTTAGTTTGTTGGTCAGTTGTGTGTGAGTGTGTGTGTGTGTGTGTCTGTGTGTGTATTTGTGTGTGTGAATTTACTGAAACTTTCCTTTGTGACTTTGGAAACAACCATCAATGTCATGTGTTTAGTTGTTTGATTACTTTGCCCATTCTTTTATGAATAACTGTGCAGATGCTAGAAGAAGCAAAAGTGAAGATAGGAAACTTATGGGTTGGATAGGAAAATCAGGAATAATTGATGTAAGGAAAAAGCCATGTATAAAACTAAAAAACGACACATTCATTATAACATCTCATACAATCTGTTGGCATGTGGCTAAAAGATTGTTTCTGTGCTCCCGAGGTTTCAAGCAAAGAAAAACATGCCTACTTACTGACCTAATAATTCAAAAATCTAAAACAAGCGTGACACATTCTAAATAAATTTTACATCATATTTTCATGTGTAGAGGAATAAAAATCATGTAGCATGGTAGACCAAGAATCAAGGCTAAAAATTGTCTAATTAATGTCTATAATATGCCAGCAGCATTTGTATAACAAAAGATGTGGCAAGTTCTATGTTTCTTTCTGAGCTGTTTCATTATGGATTCCTGAGTTAAGTCTGCACTCCATAGTAAGCTGCACACTTTGTTCAGATTGTGGAGGGGTTAAAACAACTTTACTAAGTGTTCTTAAATTGTTGCTAACAGATCAGCACCCTTAATACCCCTTGGAATGTATTGGAAATGCAGGCTTGAAGGACGTGCTTCAGATCATCAGCATCAGCATCTCTAAGAGGTAAAAAGGTACTTGTGGGAGCGGTACTGAGCATGCTCAAGATTGTTCCCACAATATTTTCTCTATAAATCACAAAGGAGTGGACAAGAATTTTCTGCAATCATTTTATCTGTTTGGACACTTACCTAAGAGTTTTGTTTCTTGCCTTTTCTCTTCCCCCTTGTGTTTTTGTGGCACTTCAACCTTTCTACAGTAAGTAACAAGAAAGGAATGAAAAAAGAAACAAAATATAACTCTCTAATTCTACCACTTATGATGGTTAGCATTGATTGTCAACATGACAAGATGTAGAACCCTGAAAAAGATGAGCTTCTGTACATGTCTTGAAGCAATTGTTAGAGTAAACTAATTGAGGTGGGAACACTCACCCTAAATGTGAACAGCCTTATTGAACAGGTTGGGGTCCTGGACTGGAAAAATAATAATACAATGTGAAACCTCTTGCTCTAAGCACCATGTCACTTCCATGATGGAAAGTAAACATCAGTCAGCACTTCCTTCCTTAAGCTGTTTTTTCCCCATATTATCAAGACAAATACTCACTATACCATTTCATTAATGTGTTAGTGGATTAGAAACTTCAGTCAGCAAGCATATGCTCTGTGTAGTGTATGATCCCGTAGAACCATGGACTTGTTAGCAGATTTTGTTATGTTACTATAAGAAATCTAGTCGCATCTTTCCTCTCTTCTTATTAAGAGTAGTCAATGGAGAGCAACAAGCCCTGTTCTGCACATAAGTCAAGACCCTGTTCCCAGAAGGAAATTGAAATGATTTTAAGCAAGAATTTATTTGGTGCCATAATATAATTGGAAAAATCTTTTCACCAAGTAACTCATTATTTTTTTACCAACAACCTCTATTCATAATTTGAGAAGAAAAAGTCCTAATTATATTTTCATGTATGCAAATCCATATATCAAGACCTATATATTTGATATTTGGGGTTTGGATCAAGTGAACCAAAGTCTTCACTTTACAGAACTACCTAAAGGTTTGTGTTTAGTAACCCAAGTCGATTAGATTTTATCCCTTGAAATTCTCTATTGGTTACAGTAATGGAATTCAGATATCTGTAGATGTGTTTTTCTGTTCTGGAATTAGAAACCAGAACTTTATACAGGCTAGGCAATCACGTTACCACTGAACTACATGCCTGCCAATCTATAGACTCTCAAAACTGTATTTGAATGGCTTTTCTCTCTAGAAGGTGAAAATTCCATATATATGTCTCTTTCTTATTGATCCAATACAATGGCAAAGATGGGAAAAAAATTTCTCTGTAGGCGGCAAAATGTCCAAAATAAAGACAATGTTTAAATACCATTAAAATTTGCATTGTAAAAATAGCTTACTAAATAATTTTAAATGAACATTAATGCATTCATAATAACCAAATAAGCTGCACATTGGATGAAGATAAGCTGAATGTATAGTTGAACATGAAAGCTTTAAGTGGTGCTTGAGTATGTGTTATGAAATGAATGGTTTGTTCACATGAAACTAAGTAGAGGAGGAATTCAAAAGTAGGTGACATTGCAGGGGAGAATTGTTATTTTAAGAAAGTTTAAGTGTTTAGTAAAGAACATGGTGAATAGAGTGATAAAAATGGACATGGGACAAGGGCTCAGTTACTGAAAGAAAAATATGTGATCCCAATAGTAACTGCTTCTACTTCTAAACACATACACACTGATCTCACACACAAAAAGAATCTTATTTCATTGAAAATGTATTTTTTTCTCACATAATATATTCTAATTTCAATTTCCCCTTCCTCTACCCCTCCCAATTTCTCACTACCTCCCCTCCCATTGGACCCATTCCCTTTCTGTCTCTCATTAGAAAAAAATACAGGCTCCTAAGTGATAAAAAACCATAATATTATAAGCTATAGTAAGATACAACAAAAACTAACTCATAAAAATAGGAAAATAAATAAATACAAGGAAAAGAGCCCAGGAAAAAGCAGAAAAAAAAATGACCAATTGCACATGCCCACACTCAAAAACACTAAACTGTAGGGCAGAAAGAACGAAGTGTGTGTGTGTGTGTGTGTGCACGCTTGTGTGTGTGTGTGTCAAAATACATGAAAGCAAAAAGATTTATAAAAGCGGAAATCCTGACATGACATTATGCATCAAGGAACCTCTAAAGATGCCATTGAGCTCTATTTCTGTTGGCCATCCACAGTTTGTAGTTTGTTTCCCCAATGAGGCTGCCTTTAAGACAATTAAGTTTTTATTTGCAAGTTATTACTGTTTGAGATTGCTTCTGGGTTAGGGATGGAGGCATGGGTCTACTTCTCCTTTTATCTCTAGGACTCCATTTGGTGCAGGCCCATGCAGAATCTATGCATGCTGCTACCATTTCTGTGAGTTCAAATGGGTGATGAATCTGTTGATTCAGAAGGCCTTGTTTTCATGCTGTTTTCCATTTGCTCGGGTTCTTTTACTCTTTCTTCCTCCTTTTTTTCCAGGGTTCCTCAAGCAATGAGGAGGATATTAGATGGCATCCTTAAAATGAGTGCTCTCTGGTAGTATTAAATATTACTAGAGGTTCTGTTTCATGTAATAAGACAATCTAGATATTCTGACAGGTCTTTTTCTCATTACAGAGTACTAGACTTTGCATAAAATAAAATGTTTTCATATTTTATACTTAGACCTAGAAATCTTGACATTATTACCACTATGACCACTCTTGCTATGTAAGCCAAATAGTACAGAAAGTGCTTTCCAGACAACACAAATATTATGGTCATTCTTACAGAGTATAACAAAAATGGAGTATGGCTAAAAGTGAGATTCCTGGATTTACTCTGGAAATAACCTCAGTCTTCCTAGAAATACAACTTCATTTGAATACAAGAAAAAGCAAAATCATGATTACTTTGAGTTTCACCATGATTTTTCAAATACTGTTAATTATTAAATAAGAGCATTCAGTTATGGGTCATGATTCCCAAGGGAGGTAGACATGATTGAAATGGAGAAGAACAATTTATCTAGCATTTCAGGTCCTCAGATACTTTAATTTTATGAATATATGAATTATTTTAAATACAATATGATATCATAAACTTTAAACATTATCTTATCTTCAAAAAATTGAATCTGAAAATTCAGCAGCAAAGCCTATATCATTTTTAAACAAGACAGAATAACTACAGTGGGTTTATTATGACCAGAAACATCCATGTGAGTTTTCTGTGCTGGAAACTTGAACTCCAGGGCATCAGTGTATTGAGAGATGATGCCTTTCTTTTGAGAAGTATTTAGGTGATGAAGGCTCTGCTCTCTCAGATGAATAAATGCTATCATAGCCATGAAATTCAGGAGTAGGTTGGCCAAATTTCCCCTCATTTGTCATATAGGGACACAAAAAGAAGGTCCTTTACTGGGCACAAGACACCAACCTCTTGGTCATAGATATCCCATCTCCACATGTGTGAGAAACAGGTTTATGTTTTCATAAATTACTAGTCTGAAGTATTTTCTTATTGTAGCAAAAACTAAGATAGGGTTAGACTATGATAGAATCAATGCTGATACAGTTGTATAAAGAATCTTTTAACTTGAGTGCCTATCAGAGGAAATAACCAACCTGCTGCACAGAGAGACAAGAAGTAATATAATGCAGAAACTGATAGAAGAGAGTCTGTCCCTCATGGGCAATCATCATATTTACCAGCATTCTTACCTTAACTGTTCGTTCTCTTTAATGTTTATAAACTGATCTTTGGCCACTGAAAAGTAGACAAAAGTCTACATATGTCCTGCGTGATTTTCTGCAGTGCTATTTCCTTTGTGTTCCAAGTGGCGGATTCTATCAAAAAATAGAAACATCACAAAGAAAGCACTAACAAGAAGTTTTAAACATAGAACCACTACATGCCCTAGCTGTAGCACTTGAGTATATATACAAAGAAATCAAGTCCAAATAACAAAATTAACTCCAATACCAAGTTTAGTATGGCAGTACTCACAATATCCAAGTTATATAATTGGCATAAGTGACTATCAACAAATAAATGGCTAGGATAAAGAAAAGTGGTATTTATATACAAAGAAGTTTTGTTCAATGATAAGGAAAAACCAAATCACGTCCTTTGCTATAAAATGGATGGAACTTGGAAATCCTTTTGCAAAGAGAAGACAGACAGACTCAGAAAGACAAGTAGCCCATGTGGAAAGCAGATCCAAGAAGAGAAAGATATGAAAATAGGAGAGGGGAGAAAAGCATTAGTAGGAGAGAACAAGGGACAGGAGAGGGGAATAAGAAAAGAATATGATCAAAGTACACTGTATGAATATATGAAAATGTCATATGACACCCATTAACATATGCTAACAAAAAGGAATTTAAAAAGGAATTTTCAAAAAGTAAAATAATATTTAAAAAAAGATAAAAAGCAGTTTTGGTTACTACACATTATTTCTGGATAGTGGTCCAGTAAGACTACTTATCTAGAGGCATCCGTAGTGTTAATTGACCATGCAAAAATAAATTTATATTATGATATATGACTGTAAAATTGGAGTTGCTACGGTAAGTGATGCTGTTTACTTTGATGAAAGATAAAGGTTTGGCTGCAAGTTGACTGACCTGATATGGATCCGACTTAACATGAAACAGGAAACCATGGAGAGTGTAGAAGAAAAGAAATTGTTCCTTGAGCACTTTGCAGTAAGTTGAAAACTGCTAATTTACAGGAATAGAAATAATAATGCATATCCAGTACACTATAAAGAAATCTACAATTACTCTCCAGTATTGGAGTCTGGTGATGACGTGCAGAAATAGCACCTGTCAAGGGGAAGGAAAAGAAGAAAGAACAAGACATTACCTTAGGAACTCAAGTAAATGAAGGAGAGAATGTATGCAGTGTCTGTGCATCTTTGTATCCTTCAGGGATAACTTTGTTCATGTCTAGGATCTCTCTGGAAATGAACCTATCTGCTGAATTACTGGAAGAATGAAGGTAAGGTCTGTCTGAGTCCTACCCCTCTGCAACCATCTTGGCATTCCAGGATGTGGCCCAGAGGTGGAAGGATCTGAGCATCACTGCCTTGCACACCAACTGAACATGGAGTCCAATCGCTCTCACAGGAAGGAGGGTCACCATGGTTGCCAACTGTGAACAAGAGCAGATTATTTTCTGCTAATATATTGTTGTACACAAACTTAACAATAATAGCAATAATAATAAATAACAATAACAATAAAGAAACCTTCGATTAAATAAATGTAAACACAGTGAAATTCCACATTTAAAAAATGTGTCCTTGTAGAAAATACTGATCTCTCTCAGTGGAATATCAATAGAATAACAGTAGGTTTCTAGACAGCAGCAACCCAAGCTGAAAGAGTCCAGTAATAACCATCAATCTAGAAATCTATACCCAACAAAAACACCCTCCCAGGAGAAAGCAAAACACTTTTATCAGACAAAAGGAAATTGAGAAAAGCCATTTGCCAGCATCTTCACTTAAAAAGTCCAAAAATTATACTACAGACACAAATAAATAACTTGAAATTTAAAGTTTAAATCTATCTAACAAGAAGAAAGGACAGTGAGTGAAGGAGAACTTTCTGAAGCTTCTAAACAGCTTCCTTCTAGCATTGTGACTTCAAAGAATAAAAAGGCTGCCCATGATCATGGCATTGCCATAGGACAGACCTGTGCTTTAGGCTATGCAAAGGGAATTGAAATTTTTAAGGATGAAAAAGGAAAAAAAAGGAAAAGTAAAGGAAGAAAAAGAAGTCTTAAATCAATTACAGAATGTATTTCTTGAAAGACCAAAGCAAGAGACTGCCAACTACAATAAGCAGGTCTGAACCCAGCTTTAGGGGAAAAATTGTTGAGATAAATCTGTCCCTCCCTGTTTAAATAGGCAAGGGAATGGGATTTGAGGTACTTCCCACTATTCTGGAACTACGTATTTTTAATCAGCCTTATAATGAAAGGTCCAACTCATTCCATGACTTTTAAGTATGGAGCTGGGTAGATGAGAGAGACAGTGTGGTCTGAAAACCCCAAATATGTACATATTCTAAGCGAGCATTCCTAAAAAGAAACAACAACAAATCGTTATCACATATTCCAGAAAAGGAATCACTATAGCATTGTTTGCAATAGCAAAAGAACTTGGAGGATGGAGCGAACTCTATGTTCAGAAACAGTCAATTTGGAATAAGACATAGTAGAGGTGGACAAAATTCCTTTGTAAGTACTGATGGTGCCAATAGAGTATCACAGACAGTTTAACAAAGGACAGATACTAGGTAATCTAAGACTTTAGGGTGTATAAGCTTTCTTCCATTTTCTAGATACTAAAAAGCTTTCTCATTTCAGAGGCCTTACTAGAAACAGTGGGGAGTCAGATTTGACCACTGAGTTAGGTTTGGACTTTGGCTGTAAGTTGCAAGTCCCTGCAAATAGGACAGAGAAAACGGATCACATGATGCAATTTTTGGAAAACACAAAGGAAACAAATCTAACATATTTTTATGATAAGATTGTTTAAAAAAATTAGAGAATAAGAAAAATACACTAATAATGATTTTCTCTGGGATGGAAAGAGAAATGAGACCCCAGAAATAGCTGAAATTGTTATCAGTAACATTTTGTTGTAAAAGTGTGTAACACCACTATTTTGCACCATAACACCACCTTTCACACACTATTTTGCAGTGAAATTTTTTCACAACAAAAAAATGCTACATTCCTGCTGTGTAATAATGCCTTTATACACTGTAAAGATTTGTCACTCATATTGATTTAATAAAATGCTGATTGGCCAGTAGTCAGGCAGAAAGCACAGGCAGGGCAACTAGACTAAGAGAATTCTGGGAAGAGAAAAAGACAGACATAGTCACCAGCCAGACTCAGAGAAAGCAAGATGAGATTGCATCACTAACAAAAGGTAAGACGCTACATGACCACAGAAAACAAGAATTATGGGTTAACTTAAGTTGTAAGAGCTAATTAATAATAAGCCTGAGCTAAAAGTCTGAAGAATTTATAATTAATATAAGCTTCTGTGCATTTCTTTGGGACTAAATGGCTATGGGACCAAGTGGACAGAAACTTCCTTCTACATATTCCAAATGATCTAATTGTATAGATATGGGTTTTTCTGTAGTAATCAGGTTACTGGTGCATCATAAGATCATGTTTCTCACCACTAGGGAGACAACCATGGAGGTTTTCAAGGAAAATACATAGTCAAATTTAAACAAAATTATATAGACAGCTATGCATCCTTTCACAAATGAACTGTATTATGCATTTGACCGTGAAGTTTTAAATTTTGAAATACTGAAGAGAGTGATATATTTCCTGAAGTCTAAAACAGTTCATAAAACCATGTTTATATGACTCAAAGACAGAGGCTCAATAGCGATATTATAAATCAGGAATATGTATAACGTCTGCCCACTGTATGTATATATTTTCAAAATATACACATTATGCAAGAAATAATAAAATCCCAATACTATAGCTTAAAATAAATGTTTCATTGTATACAGGGTGTTTGTCTGGTGCTAACTAAAATCATGGGAAATAACATGAATGTGATCCTTAAATTATACAAGCTTATATCAGGTTTCTGAAAAAAAATCATGTGAAATTCCTCTTTCTAAAGGTCTGCAGGGAAAATGCAGAATATTAATTTTCATGGTGTTCCATTCCAGCCTTCTGAAAGAATTATATGTCTGGGTGAGGCAGTTACTATATCCTGGCACTAATACAGCCAAAAACATTCCATGAATTGAATGAGAATATTTCCACCCAAAATGTGCCAAATAACAGGTCACTGCAAGTGAATGGGGAAAGGTGTAATTATAGTTGCATTTAATACCTGTAATGAAGTCAACTTAGAAAGCTTTCCATTGTTTGTATGCCATATACTAGTTATAAATACATTTTAGAAGGTGTAGCAGAAAGGGAACATTAAAACTTCAAGGTTGTTTTACATACATGGTATCTGTTGCTGTGTGGGTGGACTGCACTACTCAGCTATGTGTATGCTTCACTGCCAAGCAAAATACATTTGCCCAATTTGAAATTAGGAATTTTTGTTTTCTTTCCTGCTCAAATGATTTGGATTTAAGCTAACATGTATAGCTATAGGAACCTGATGGATGACTGAGTCTTTACTCAGGGAGAATATTCACGTGCTCTAAATTAAAATATAAGTTCCTGGAGAGAAAAATAAATCACCACTCTGTAAAAAGAAGCAATAAAAAGGATGCCCATCAAGATTTCATGCAAAAACTGGAGTAATACTAGTTTATGTGATTCAGATAAACTTAATCTTTTTATGAGCAGTACTTCAACTTGTAAATATTATAAAAATAAACTTTGGGCAGTGCTAGAGATGCCTAAAGGAAAATCATTAGAAATTTAGTGCTGGTGACATTACTGAGTACTGTTCTTGGTGACTCAAGTCAAAGTATCGACATGTGAAAAGACCCTGAGTTCTCTTCCATGTTCACGGCTCAACTTACCAGGCATGTTGTTCATGACTAAAAATACCAAAGCAAAGAAGCTTTGTAATCTACATATTCATCTACTGCACTCATACGCGGGGCTTGTCAATGACATAATAAAATTTATATGTATTGATCGCAAAGAATGAAAGGTTAAGCCATATAACTGCAAATCTCACCATCCATTGGAATCTGTTCTAAAAACTTGATTGGCTTTTGAAAATTTTACATGGCTAAGTTTTATTATCGCCCTTTTATATTAAAACACTGCTTAAATATCTTAGCAGCCGGGCTTCATGCTTCACCTTCAGAGCAAAAATCATAAAAATGGCATTTTTTTAATTTTTATTTAATTTCAACTAGTATAAAAGGTAACAGGTTTCCTCATGCCCTTTCTAGGCACACTTAATTTTGGCTGATCTTGCCTATGCCTGCCGACTCCTCTCTCACATCTCCCTGGCCTGTGTCTTCTCTTTATCTTGTCATCCGTTCCTCCCTTCTCTTCCATAGAGCACGTGCTCTCCACCCTCCACACCCCACTCTTCAACATCTCCTTTCCCCACACCATGGGCCTCATTATAGTTTCCCTTCCTCTACCACCTACTCACTCCCACAAAAATATGCATATGTAGAACAATGAAGAGCAAGAATCCACACTAATACAGAACTTGTGGCATTTGTCTTTTTGATCCTGGGCTACTTAATATAAAGCTCTTCAGTTACATACATTATCCCATGGATTTTATTATTTCCTTTTTCTTTAGGGCTGAATACAGTTAAATCATGTATATATTCCCTATTATAAGTACCACCTGTTGATGATGATTAAGCTGATTCCCTCCCTTACTACCGTAAAAGAGAACAACACTGTTCAGGGATGTGCAAGTATCTCTGCGGTAGGATGTGAAGTCCTGTTCATACACCCCCAGGAATGACATACTTGGGTCATACAGTGGTTGCATTTTGGAGTTTTTGAGGAGCAGTTGCATTCATGTCAGTAGTGGACAATACTTCTTCACACTTGAACAAACACTAATTTCTTCCTTCCCCACATATTCACCTTCCTTTGTCTTTGCAAGAATTGTTGACAGGAGAAAAGTGACATTCATTTTAAAAAAATAAGTACTCAGTTTATTTTGATTCATTTTCATGGATATATTTAAATTAAACATTTAAAAGTGTTTCTCATATAGAACCTCTTCAATTGAGCCTGGAGAGATTGCTTAATGGTTAAGAAGTATTCTTGCAGAGGACCAGTGATCAGTTTCCGGCACCCACATCAGGATGCTCACAACCTCCTGCAACTACAGGGATCTCTTCAGGCCTCCAGGGTAACTTGCACCCAAGT
>LOJH01050008.1:287-12752 GCA_001685095.1 Ellobius talpinus
GCAGTGATACAGGTGCTCCCTCCCTGTCAATAGAACACCCACAGGTGACTGCATTGATACAGGTGCTCCCTATCAATAGAACCCCCACAGATGACTGTAGTAATGCAGGGGCCGGTGCTCCCTTCCAGTGGAATATAAAATACCCACATATGTACCAAAGCCTGAAGGTGGAGCAATAGTCTTCAGGGTTGAAAGGGAAGAATGCCTGCACCTTAGCGAGTAAGCAGTGCCTATTGCACTTTCTCACTGGCTGAACTTTATCCAAACACAAGTTGGGGGAATGTGACTGTTCACTTAAACCTTTTTTTGTCTTGTAATATTTCTTATTTTTACAGTTTTATAAATATTTTCAAAAATGAATAGCTCTCCTAAGAATGTATAATAATATAATATAACATTATATAGTAATAATAATTATGTTCTTAGAACTGATCACTTGCTATGTCAGGTACCTCAGTAAACACCCTAAAGAATATATCATTTTATCTGCAAACTATAATCATTTCTACCTTTCATGCTAAAAAGCTGGAATTCAGAGAGTAGATGACCACCTGCCCAGCATAATCTGGTATATCACGTGGCTCAGGAGGCAGTACTTCATCTGCCAAGTATGATACCATATGTATGTGAGCCTGTCTGGGAAGAGGGGCAGAGCAATGAACTAAGACCCCAAAGGAAAAGAAGCAAATGTACAAGGAGGATAAAAGCTAAAGATAAATAAAATCATTTTCAGAAATGGCTAACAAAATTTTACAAAAAAATAAAATGAAACAAAAAACCCCACTGTATTTCACATATATTCTAATATTCTACCATTTCTGAGAATCTTTGTCTCTGTTGCTACTTGTGTCCTATTATAATTTATTTGCCCATCTTAATTAAAGTAGATTAAAATAAAATGAGAATGAATCAGACTATTTTGACCATGGGTATGAAGTCAAATTCCCTGAAGATCCTGTATTAGTTCTTGATTTTTCTGTGAATGGCTTTTTCTCTGCTTGAAATGACAATACATACTCACACAATGCCTTAAAGCTATTCTGATAATTAAGCTAGATAACCTTTGCGGTGCTCTATTAAGATTGCATGAAATGATTTTTTTTCTAGATAATAGTTTAGTTGCTGCAGATGGAATTGACAGAAACAGGGAGCAACATAGCAGAAGGCTTAATACCAAGTGTTGGAGGAAAAGCTTTGAAAGCGTTTGCTGGAGGAGAACAGCACTGTAGCCAGAAAAAAATTACTGGTGGTGGAAAAGACTGCATCCTTATACATCCAGAGAGAACCCCCAGAAAATTTCTTTAAGCCTAAGAGAACAACATCATATAATATATAGAACTTTATTCATCTGATATACCTCAAAGGTGAACAACTTGACTGTTTGTCTGTTCATGTATCGTCTTAGTGTTTCTGTTCTACCATGACCAAAAGAAACATGGGTAGGAAAAGATTTATTTCATCTCAACACTTCCACAGCACAGTCCATCATCAAAGGAAGGCATGGCAAGAACTCAAGACTGGAATCTGGGGTCAGGAACTGAATCAGAAACACGGAAGCATGATGCTTACTGGCTTGCTCCCCATGGCTTGCTCTGCCTGTTTTCCTATACACCCTGGAAGACCTGCCCAGGCCAGATTGTGGGAGTGTTTGGACAAATGGGCTAGAAGATCCACTGAATCCTTAGTGTTTAATGTATCAGTATTTGGGGGCTTGGAGGTAGGAATTCATAAAGAGATACACACAATGGATGTCTGGCTTGTGAAGTTTCTGAGGCAAGGAAAGATTCTATCAGAGACATTTGTATGATATTTTCAATTAAAGCTCTGGTTGGCTGGGGCTGAAGAATCAGCTGTAATTAAGGAGAGGCCACCATCACTGAGATAAAACAATAGTGCCTGTTTCATCAGGGGCAGGACACAGAAACTCTTGTCTAAAGGCAGGCAAAGCTGCATGTACCTTATGCTGGCAGCCCCACTTGGGAACGTGTGAGTTTCTCAGGTGGTTCAGGTTTTGGTGGTATGAAGTGGTCATGGAGAGCACCTGAGGCCTGGCACTGTGAGAGGCTAGGAGAGGCCACTGGCAATGGTGACACCTCAGTTGCAGTGGATGCCACAGTACTGAAGAGGCATGGAAAGAATTGGAGGCTTGGCACCATATGGCAGGGTCAGAGTCCTAGAACACAGCCCAGGAGAGGCTGATGGTGAAGATGCAGCCCAGCTTCAGTGAAGACCCCAGCATTTTGGAAATGTCAGTACCATGCGATGACCAGTAAGGACTGCAGTAGCTGTGCAGTGGAGCTGGCCTGAGAAGTGATGTATGTTTGCTGGGAACAGCAGACCTGGGGAAGTAGAGCACCCTGGTCCTTTGAAGTCCAAAGATCACAAGTGAGTCTAAGACATCAGTCAGTAGCTTATTTACAATGCTGGAGTTGCATTTGTTTTGCTTGGATGGTGAATATTTCCTAATTCTTCCCTCCTGGGGAAAGAAGTATATTGTTTTTGATTTTTTTACAGGAAGCCACAGTTAAAAGAATTGGAATATTTTAAAGAGATTTTGAATTTTTAAAGAGATCTTGGACTTTCAGTGATGAAGGTTTTAGAGACTGTAAGACTTTTAAAGTTATACTACACATATATTGTGATATTGATATCTTAGGATGAACAAGAAAGGAAGGGTTATGGTTTAATAAATAATGTGTTTTGTGTTGACAAGATTTCAATTGGTTTTTGTCAACTTTATGCAAATCTAGACAAACAGGGAAAGAGGAAATCTTAACTTATAAAATGCCACCCTAAGACTGGCCTGTAGGGGACTCTGATAGTAAAGGAATTAAGACCAACAATTCATAAATAAGACCCCATGAAGCCAAATTCTTCTGTACATTAAGACCACCACCATTTGAACAAAGCAGCAACCTGAAAAATGGGGAAAATTTCACCAATTTTATCTCAGACAGAGGTGTAGTGACTGGAATATATAAAGAATTTTTAGAAACAAAATATCATGCAAACAACCCAATTTAAATTGGAGTATAGATTTAAACAGAGTTCTCAAACGATGAAACACAAATGGCTGAGACATGCTTTGAAAACGTTCGACTTTCTTAGCCGTTGGGTAATACAAAATAAGACGACCACATTGAGATTTCATCTTAAACCAGTCAGAAGAGCCAAGGTCAATAAAACAAATGTCAGCTCATTCTGGCAAGGATGTTGTAAAAGAGGAACACTTACTCATCACTTGTGAAAACTTGTACAGCCCCTATAGAAATCCGTGTGGTGCTTCCTCGGGAAGCTGTGAATAGATCCATGTCAAGGTCCAGCTATACCGCTGATGGGATATAGCCAAAGGACACTACATCCTGCCACAGAGATCCTTTGCTCATCTGTGTTCGCTGCTGCACTGATCATAATAGCCATCGATTGGAAACAGACTCATTGTCCATCAATGACGGAAGAATAAAGGAAATGCTGTGCATTTACACCATGGAATATTTTTCAGCTGTTAACAAAAATAAAAATTGAAGGCAAGTGAATAGAGGTACAAAAATCATCCTGAGTGACGTGCCCAGACCCTAAAAGACAAATATTGTTTATTTTGTATATGATGTTAGCTTTCAATCCTTTGCTGCCTGTGCTACAATCCAAAGAACCTCCGACGTTAGGTGGCTAGTGAGAGGCTGGGAAGGAAGAGGGAGTCCCGCAAGGAATGGGAGTTAGAATGTAGTGTTATAAAGGGATAAATGGGAAAATAAAATAAGATTAAGTGTGGATGGGGAAGGGAGGGCAGGTAAACGAGGCAGCATGGGGAGAGACAACAAAAGCTAAAGTCCTTTGGAAAAGCCATATGGGAAGGCACTGCTGTAGAAGCTTGCGAACATAACAAAAGGATTTAAATGAGTTACCACATCATTATGGGAGACACCGCTCTGAGTAAACATGAAAATCTCCAGGGCAAGGAAAATTATACAATAGTAAGTCTCTGTATTTTGATATACTTTTGTATTTTCTACTTTACCTTTTCTCTGACATTCAGCAAAGGCTACATTTCCTCACCTCCTTTGTCGCCAGTGGGTAGAAACATGAATTTTATCCCATTCTTGGATTTTTTCCAAAAGTACAACCAATAGATTGGGGTACATGAAGCAGACACAAACCTAGGTTCAGTAGCTGCAAGAATAACTCTAAGATAGGCTTCTTAGAGCTTTTCTGGCTACTTAATAGAGACTATGTCTTCAGAGTTGCTCAAGATGCTGAAATCCATAGCATATCTTACAAAAGAATAGAATTTCTTCACATAAATGGGAAAATGGGATTCTATTATTTCCCTTTATAGAACCAGACAGCAAAAGCCTCCGCCATTTGCCTATAAAATGGAGAAAAGGCACAAGTAGGTCTCAGAGGCTGAAAGACTGATATAATGTAACACACATAAGATGGCTTGAGAAAACATCACCGAAGAACACGTGTCCAAGAAGCAAGCACAGCTTAACAGTATTTGAGAAACATGACCTGATTTGCTTTAAAGCTTTTAAAATTTTGTGTGTGTGTGTGTGTGTGTAAGTCAGTGTATTCACTTGAGTCTGGGGTACAGGGAATTCATCAGGCAAGCACTCTCACCCACTGAGCCATCCTGCTAGCCCAGTGAGCACACTTTCTGTTACTCCAAAAGCAAACGTAAAATTAATGGAGGAATTTTTAGCATATGTTCCGAAGTGGGTAGAGCTGACCTGTTCAGTTTGGCCGAAGACCTTGAGATGGGGAGAAGGCCCTGAAGCACACTGCAAGAATGATTTAGTAAATGTTACTTTTATTTCTTTCCTTTTATTTCAGATTCCTTTTTATTACATTTAATCAGACATACATGTGGGTGGGTGGGTGTGTACGTGAGAAGAGTGTGTGCTCGCTAGACTGATAGAAGCAGACACTAATTTCTCCTTTCTCTAGGATGTTTTATGTGTGAATTCATCCTACATATTTTATGTGTGCTATGATGTAATTGCTTGGTTTCCTCATGAATTACATACGCATGCAGTTTTCAGTCCTCTTGTGTATGTGTCTAGCAGACCGTTGGGTCAGTGGAAAGCTCTTTGTCTAACCTTTCAGGGAACTGTCATTTCATTGAGTATTCTTATCAGTAGTATCTATTTCAAATTCCACACATTCTCACCAACACTTGCCATTAACTGCATTTCCTAGCTCCAGAGACGTGGTAGAAAGAAATATCGTGGTTTTGATTGCGTTCCCTAATCAGTGACATTAGTTGTGCTTACATATTCTAATTGGTCATTCATATGACTGCTTTGGAACAAAAGGAGATTAGTATCACCCACCCGTATTTAACTGAGTTACTTTTCATGCATTACTGAGTTGTAAGACAGCTTCACAGACTGTGGTGAAAAGGTCCTTATCCAATTAACATCCAGGGGGGATTCTCCACTTTTTGATTGATTCTTGGTACCACAAAAACTTTTAATTTTTTGATGTGCCAGTACTATACTTTTACTTGCCTTGCATGTTTTTGCTTGAAACCGTTTCCAGTCTGAGGTCGCAAAGACTCATGTCCATGTTTCCATCATAGATTCTTACACAGCAGTACTAGCATGTAAGTCACCGGTCCCTTTCAATTAACTTTGTCCACAGTAAGAAGTGTCTAATGTTGTCACTTGGAAGGACACAGACACTAGCACCAATTCTGTTTATTGAAGAGACAATTTCCCTGTTAGATTCTCTTAGGCTTCTCATCAAAATTTAAGAAACAAAAACTGATTTTAGGGATCTTAGAGTGGTATATTATTTGTGTTTTAATAAATAAAGCTCACCTAAGGATCAGAGGGCAAAGCAGTCATACTAGTCAGCCATACAGACCAGGGAATGGTGGCACACACCTTTAATCTCAGGACTCGGGAGGCAGAGGCAGACAGATCTATGTGAGTTCTAGGCCACTCTGGGTTACACAAGACTGAGTCTGTCTAAAAGAGAAACAGAGCTCACACAAAGGTGATCCCAGCACTTGGGATCCTATGCCTTTAATTCCAGCACTAAGGAGGTGGAGACAGGAGCGGCATGACTGAGAGAAGAGAGGAATATAAAGGGAAAGAGACAGGAACTCAGTGGAGGGTGGAGTCTGAGGTTGGTGGAGAGCATTACAGGATCGTCCCTTTGTTTGAGCTCTCTCTAGTGGCTTGGCTGCTTTGCTTTTCTGATCTTCAGCTTGAACCCAAATAACAGTCTCTGGGTTTTCATTATTCATGCTATAGGATCTGAATTCCCTTTGATTGGTACCACACCAATCCATATTTGTTTTGCACTTCTACAACTTGTGTTAGGCATGGCCTTTAGAGAGTCTGCGTGTTTCAGATGAGTGGAATATAATAGAAGGCCTGACCTTTTCTGGGGTTTTAACAAGTCATTAGTTCACATCCATGTGTGGTAACTTTCAGTCGTCTTGAAGAGGGTGACTAAAGAGAAGCATCCGAGCCTTTTAGCTCTGACATGCTGCTATTACCACCAGAGGGTTTAGTGGCTGTGACACAAACAGCCTAACTCAAGGTCAGACGAGAAACCTGCTCAGTGTTTGGGGACTTGTTTTCTTGTTGTGTAACCTTTCTTGCCTGTAACACTCTTCTGTGTTCTTGTCAACTCCATTCCTGAATGTAGGTGACAAAGTTAAATTTATAAGAATGGCAACTGTGGATTTTTTTTAAAAAAAACTGAAAAAACAAACCTATTGTGATATTTTAGTTTTTATAGTCTGTATTACATAAGTTTAAAAAATAGGAATGTAACAACATGATAATGTTATCAGAACAAGTGGACTATGGGTGACATTAAGTTAACCATATTTACTGTGTACGGGTGTGGTCCCATTCTCCGTGTAATGGTATCATTTTACCTTTGCCCAGAAATGGAGAGGGTGCAACATTACCATGGCTATTATAAGAAGAGAATATCAGAACACCAATAGAGAAATACTCGAACCAAAGTCACAGAAGTAGAAAGTTTTGACATCAGGATTTAAACTCAGACATGGTAAATTCCAGAACCCATGGCTTGCTCAGAAAACAACGGTCAAGGAGAGCCATCAGTGCGGCTTTACAGGAGAGAAGATGAAAATGCCCCTGGATGTTTGATGATCATGCAGTTTTAGGGCCTTGGCACGTGGTGATTCATGCAGCACACTGCACAGATCACAGACTATCAGCTATACCACGCAGCTAGGTCTAAAACGCTTCGAGCCATTTCCTTCATAATAGCTCTCTATGCATGTACTTGCAAATACTTACCACAGGCATCTGAAAATCCAATGTATCAACTCTGAGATAAGAATCTAAAGTCTTATTCACCTCATGAATAAGAAACTCCAGTGTCTCATCAAGAAGTCTCCACATTGACGTGTCTATTGTCACAATCCTTGTTCAGCTTGTGTTTGGGCAGTCATGTTGGTGAGGTGAAGTGTGATTACTAAAGACTCAGAGAGAGAAATTGGGGCTCAACCTGAAGATCTGAAAAGCAAAACAGTCAGCCATTGGCTCTTACCTCGACCTCAGTCCGAAATGGAGATCCTGCCTCCAGGAATCTCAGAATGAGACTGTGCTGTCTCCTCCTGTTTTATAATTCTCTCTAGAGCTGGAATTAAAGGCATGCATCACTACTGCCTGGTTTCTATGGCAACAGGTGTGTCTACTGGGATTAAAGGTGTATGTCACCACTGCCTGGTCTGTAAGGCAGACCAGTGGGGCTGTTTTACTCTCTGATCTTCAGGCAAGCTTTATTCATTAAAATACAAGTGAAATATCACTACAGTAAGGCTTTATGGGTATAGCTTCAGCCATTACTAGGAGACACAATCTCATAGCAAACTTCCTGATCTTCTGACACTTTTCATTTTTTTACCTCCCCTTTGGCATCTCAGGAAAATGAGTAGGAGAAACAGTCTACCCTCTGGAAAAGTACGCCAATTGATTGTCCAATACCAAATAGGCCTGAAAACATGCATACCAGTAACTTTATATGGACTGAGAAAAAAAGGGGTCATTAATTTGAAAGAGAGCAAAGAGGGGTAAGATGGGAGTGCTTGAGGGAGGAAAGGGAAGGGAGAAACATTATAATTTTATTATAATCTCAAAATTAAATGAATGAACTTAAAGAGTAGCCTCCATGTCTAATACAATCAGGCTGCTTGTCAACAGTCCACATCATGTCCTGACATCTGTGACCTTATTTGATTTGCAAGTCCTTTTTTATAGGAGGGCTCACTGTTTGTGAAGTCCACTTCAATGGATTGTGACAACTAAACTAGTCACATGCCTGTCACCCTAGTATTGTACAGAAAACTGCCAGTCAGGTTCCCCAGTGACTCTGATTTGCCCAGAAGAAAGAGGGCTCTTGGGACACAAGGTTTTCAGTTCAAAAACGAAACAGTCGTGAAATATGAAGATGAATCACCAGTCAATTACTCTTATCTTTCTTCTGTCATCCGAAAGCTTTCTTCTGAAACTCTCAGACAGCCAATCTTTTCCCCAGACGACACTGTGTGGACACACCCCTGTTTTCTAATATAAGCTCTTTGTTTCTTTCTAGAATGTCTTATGACAGCTTCATGTCCATCTCTATTTCCTATGCTCTCTGATGGACTGAAGAAAGGTCATTGGAGTTGGGTGGTGGTGGTGCATGTCTTTAATCCCAGGGCTCAGGAAGCAGAGGCAGGAGGATTTCCGTGAGTTCAAGGCCAGCTTGCTCTACAAAGTGAGCTCCAGGACAGCCAGGGCTGTTATATGGAGAAACTCTGTCTTGAAAAACCAAACCAAACCAAACCAATCAATCAATCAAACAACAACATCAACAACAAGCAAACAAAGAAAATCCAGAGGTTATCAGTTTGCATTTATTTTGTGTTTTTCCTTGTTGGAGTGGTGAGAATACTGCCCTCTCCAGTGGTGTCCATTTATGAGGTGAAATAAGTCACCTAATTTTTGAAGGAAAAAGACAAAAATTTTGAACAACATCATAATAATCAAATGGTGGCATAAATGTAAGTGTTTGTTATGTAAAAAGAGTAGATTAAATGTATGTAATGGTTAGACTTTTCCCAAAGATGGTTTCAGGAAAAGGATAGACCATAACAAAACAAATATGTGAAAATGTTCAAAATTGTAGAGAACACCAAATGCAGACCTAAAGAACTACTTACACTATACGAAGACAATAGTCCTTTTATGGCCATCTGGGGTAAAAAAAGAAATAGTTTTAAGTAGTTCTCTACTGGCTGTTATTGTACTCTGGTATCACCAATTAAAGGCAAACATCTCATAGAAAGCAAATGATTGGCACCATAATTCTTTTTACAGTGCTGTAAGGAGTGAACACTTGGCAACTCTTGTTTCCTAATGGACTCATCTTCTAACAGTAATAATAAAATTATTACTCTGCAACCTTGCAAATGATTACAAGTTACTAAAAGGAAAAGGCATTGAGCCTCACCAGCGCACAGCCAGGGAGTTCCAGTATTAACAGAAGTCAGGTGTGAGCACATGGGGCCTGTCTTCACACCAGTAGAAGTGAATATTGTCCTCTGTACACTACATCCTCCTTGCAGGCTTAATAACAAAAAAGTAAAATTTGTTCCTCCCAAAATATTGCCACTCACCACATGGTTCATTTCTTTATTCTCATGTTTAAAACTCCCTTATTGGACATAATAAGGATAATATTATATTAGTATTTAAAGGGACAGATTGTATTCTGAATAATATTAAGAAAGGGAACTGACAATACTGTATATCATAAACTTTAAGTAACCTACAGAAATCAACATGGACAGACAAACACACACACACACACACACACTTACTTAATGCTACAAGAAATATACAAAAACATACAAAATCCTAAAGTTGTGGGACATCTCACTCCACCATCTTTGGATGCTTAAAGTCTAAGACACATGTAAGAGACTAAAACAAGCCTGTAAATGATGTATACACGCTTATATACAAATATGGAACTGTATATTTTATAGAATGTATTTGATAAATATTTTACTGCCAGAATCAGCATAAAATCAGGCCCAAGTGGCTTCAGAAGTTGCTCACCTAGAAAGACGTTTACGAGTTAGAGAAGCATAACAAAGCTGGTAAACTGAAAGCATGTGCGTCACGCCTATTGGCTCACCCTCAGAAATCATCTGTGCTAGCATAAATATCCCAAGTATTCTTACTTAACCACCTATTCTTTTCTTTACTGTTAAAAAGACCTGAGATAATTGAATTGTATAAAGAAAGGCTTATTTTGGTTTGGTTTTAGAAGTCTATGACCAGGAAGAATGGGCCCTGCAGCTTTCAGTTCACTGAGAGGCAGGGGAACCTGGCTGGAATACATGCTAGTCCAGTGCTGCTCATCTCGTGGTTAGGAAGGAAAGCGATAAAGAGGAGCACACAGGGGTCCCCAAAACCCTTCAATAGTATATTCCCAGTAGCCTAAAGTCCTCCCACTAGGCCCTACTTCCTAAGGTTTCTACACTTTCCATGAGTCCCAGGCCAGAGATCATTCCTTTAATACCTGGGCACTCAAAAGACACTCAATTGTCAAACTATAGCATGTTATTAAACACTTTAAGGCCCACTGTAAGACAGAAGATTCTTACCCTAACACCCATTTTTCCTTTTATTCTCAGCATTACCTATAATGCTAAGTCTTCATATGACTGCCTAGAAGCAGGGACTGTAGTCCATGTCCTCCTTTATTGCTCTTTGTGGCTATTTGTGGACAAATTCTGATCAGTGAATCATTGGTCAAAGGGTGGGACCTTCAGGAAGATCATTAAAGGGAAAAAGACCTAGTTTCTCTGCCTCTTGCCCCTTTTTGTTGCTTACAGAATAGGAGCAAAGATACGGTCAGCTAACTTTGCTAATGGAAGAGATCTGCCTGAGCAAGTAGAACAGAACCACACCAAAAAATAAGACCCTAAGACACTGATGAGACAGCAAATACAGCACTAGCCCAGATAGTCTACCTTCAAGGTGATTTCATGTGAATGAGAATTAATGTACGTTTTCTAAAGACAACTTTTATCTTGGGATGACACCAATCATAAGAAATATTCTAAAATTGTATTGGATTATTATCATGTTATTTTGTTTGTTTAGTATAGTGTATTAATGAATGTATTATCTGTATGAAGCAAATTTTAATTTACCATATTATATCCACAAGGCATTCTGAATATGTCTACGGTTTTGAACTAGTCTATAACCAAATGACTCTTAAGAGAACTAGTCCTTAGTGACCCTATAGACTCTGTGACCTGCATCAGTTATTTGAAAAGCCTTGAGCTTCTGAGATAACAATTGCACCTCTGCATGCACTTACACATGAATTGCAGCTTCTCCCTCCCCTGGCTACACTATGGGTTTCCATGTTGACAGCCACCCCCAGAACCATGTGAATGATTTTCTCCATGAAACCTTTTGATATATGTCAGGATTGATCTTGTTTCTCTGGTTCAACCTTGACAGATATAGGAATGAAAATGGAACAAAAGGATGATGGGGAGGGGAAAGCAAATTCTTTGAAGAAATTAAGCTATGATCTTTCTTTTATATTTATATCAAAACTCCAAATAAGAAATATTTGTACCTTTTTGCTTCTTTACGTACACCTTGGGAAATTTCCCATTTACCAAACAGTCATACTGTGGGTTTTTGTTTTCCCAGTTTTCTTTCTGAGATGATATCATACCACAACATTTTAATTGAATTAGTTTTATTCAAATTTCCCAATTATAACCAAAGCTAGTCAGAAAAGTCCATTTTGATCTAGGAAAGAGTATTCATGACAGATCATATGCCTGCTTTTTGATCCTGCTACCTCATAAATTTAAACTAGTTTCTGTTTGCTTGTTTGTTTATTTATTTATCTTTTAAGTCTGTTAATGATCTGTGATTCCCATCTATGTGATTGGTCATTTTCATTATTTCCTAACATTTTCCCAGGAATCATAATTGTCTCTATTCTTTGTTCTAATGGTAAGAGAATAGTTTGCATATTTTTAGTCTTGAGGTTGGTAAACTAAAGTTTTGTGTATATTGTTTATCTGGAAATCGCTGGTTATACTCACCTGCTAGGATCTAGGTTGTTCTGCAATTTTAAATAGTTAGTGACAAGAAGGGCTTCAGTGAAATGAGGGCATTTCCATGGATAGGATTTTCCACGAGTGGGTTTTGAATAAGTATGAATGAAAATACTTAGGCAAAATAAAATGTTCGTAGTCAAACCATTTCAGAACATAGTCATTGTAATGTAGAACTAACTCCTCAAACCCTTAACATGCTGACATGTACCACCAATGACCAGAAGACATGCACCATAAATGACCAGAAGACATGAACTATGAATGATCTGAAGACATGAACCATGAATGACCTGAAGACATGCACCATGAATGACCTGAAGACATGCACTATC
>LOJH01050009.1:0-12752 GCA_001685095.1 Ellobius talpinus
CTTTATTAACCAATGAAAGTAACACATAGACAGATAACCCTCCTCCATCAAGTTTTGTTGACTACAAAGAGTATAACGCTTATGTAATTAATGCCCAGTATTCTGGCACATGCAAAACCTGTAGTGATTTAGTGGCTGACACTGTCTGATATATGTTTTAAAATACTTCCAAAATAAAAAGGCAGACATATGAACTAAAACTAACACGTTGTAATAAGGACTGAACCTGAGTGTTGGGTAGAACAGATTTCCTTACACTAGCCTCTCTACACTGAATACATATGAAAATTCCAAAACAAAATAAAAAGTTGTGTTCCCGAGCTACATGAAGTCCTGCATTAAATGAGCGGTGTGCAGAATTTTTCCTTATTGTACAAAATTAATTAGACTGGTTTTAACTACTGTGTGCTAAGGTGTGCTAACATGCCTTCAACTGTTTGTTTTTAAGATTCTGAGTTTTAGAAGCCTGCCATAAAATCACGGCACTATTGGATTTCCAGCCAACACACGGGTGACATGTTTGAGTTAATCTCTGTGTGGTGCCTGCTACCTCTGGCTCCACCAACAAAATCCGAGAGCTCTTCTTAGCCATGGACTGTGGTTAGGTTCACTGATGACTCTGGCTAACTCACCACTTTGGACTTGAAGAGCTGATTGGAAGTGCACACACCCTCACAAAAGCACAGCACTAGAACCAGGGAAGGGAAAACAGGCCCCAGACGCAGACTTATCGTCAGAATCCACATCTACCTACTTCTCTGCAGCAAGTTTACCAATATCCAGACTCAATTAAGAGTTGAACTGCCCTTGGGTGTGTGCCACAATTGTCAGGGGACAGTACAGAACATTCTGTTTATCAACCACACTCTCAGCGAGAGCTGCCGGACTCTCAACGACAAGGTCTTTCCAAATAGAAAATAAGTAAATGAATGAGTGAATTCTGTAATCTGGGCACTGCAAGTGGGTTCTGGGAAGCATTCACAAAATGAAATGTGAGGCTGGCTTCCTGGGAAGGACTGAGCAAGGACCAGGAAGAGGGGGGCAGAGATGGAGGAGGGGCTGGCTGAGTGCAGTACTCGGAACGTGCATTCTCCAGAATGCAGTGAACCTTGCACAGAGCCAGGAAAGCAACCGACCTCTGTGGGAATGGCTGCTAAGTCTGGGCGGAGACAAAGTGTACACGAAAGCTAAAAGGATCCAGAACTCCCTATCATAAAGATGCCACGGAAAACTCCAGAGAGAATATTGCAGGCCCCTTTCCAAAACTTCTCTGAGAAGATGTCTCCTTTGGCAGGAAGAGACTTAGAAAGGGATGGGACCAAAGACAGCTGGCTATTGCAGCACACAACTCAATGCAGATAAATGATCTCAAAGTATAGTATTGTATATATATTATATAGCTATATATATATAAATCAAGGCAAGAACTTAGTTTCTTCCCTTTCTTACTGCACTAAGGAGCTTTAATGTATTAAAGAATTAAGTCTTTTTCTTTTTGATGACATTCCAAAGGATTTTCTAGTTAAAATCTCTTCCAAAGTAATGGTTATTTGAATCTGGTGCAAAGGCAGAGCCACCAAGCAAGAGATATAGGGCAGCTTAAAAATCTTCTGGGATACAAGAAAAGGCAGCAGACGCAAGGCCCCTCATCCTTCCCAAGAACAGCCTCACACAAACTAGCAGAGGACTGCCAAGGGACACGAGTCTGCCTGCCTGGCCCTGCTGAAAGAGAGAGGGGCAAGTGCCACAGGAGACAGCTTTCTGTCTCAGTGAAGGAACACAGATGAAGGCTTCCAGATCTGCACGAAGGAGCACATCTAATAGTCTGGCAGGAAGCAAAGAGCTCTACTCCCACAGAAAGCTTCCAGCACACTCCCTAGCCACATTTGTTCCTATCTGGGAGGGGCTGGCGAAGCTGGGGAATTCTGAGAAGGGTGTGGCCGTCTGGCCCTATAGCTTAAGGACTTTCCCAGATGAAAGTGATTCTGAACAAATTTTCATCTTGGCCTTAGTGTGTAAGGTCCCCAGGGCAAGAGGAGAAACAAACAAAAAAGGGAAATGACAGGGAGGAATAATTTACCTTCGGAGAACAGTTGAAATGCATGCCAGGTACTGGGAGTGTAGTTACATACATTGTAATACACCGATACAGGTACAGCGTGCCAACTATGCAGAAAAATCTTCTGCTAATAATAGACCTAGAAAAAGGGAAAAACAGGGCAGATTCTCAGTCAAGAAATTCCGCAGGTTCATTTACTTAAAAGTTTTCAAAGACCCAACAGAACAAACCCAAAAACCTACTCAAGAGCTTGAAATCAGAGTGGTAAAGTATCACTGGCAAAAGATCTAGGTGGGGAGTTTTAGTATATTGTAGGCTGTGCTTTATATATATGGCCATTAGCGGTCCACAAGGATCACACGGATTTATACTGCTACAAACTAGGCTTTACAGGCCTTAAATCTGAGTTGACATTCAACTAATGGCTAAGCAGATCTTATTCGGAGCAGTCCGAGCCATGCAGGACCCGGGGCGTTTAAATGTTCTGTGTCTCTGTCTAAAATGTCAAGTGCTCAGAAGGATATGAGCACGGAAACTTCAAGTGTGTCTGTGTCAAGGGGTCAGACAGGAAACAGCAAGGGAGTATGCATCTGGAACTGACGTTCTAGGCATCCTGGGGTCAAAGGAAGAACTACGAAAAGCAGAGTCAGACCCTGACACTGCTCCTCATTGCTTTGCTACCTCAGACAGGACTTCTCTCCTCTTCGTAATAGGTAAAACAGGGACAACCAGGCTAGAAATACTATCTGGAGCCCCCGACACAGAGCAGGCATAGATAGAGGGCTACGAAATAGAAACAAGGACAAGGAAGAGCCATTCATTTGTAATGAGCGAGATGAATACAGGCATATATCACGTCCTATGAACTCTATCACCAAATTCCACCTGTTTCTTAGACTTGACCTCATTAATGTAGTCCTAAGTGTCTCCTTAAGTAGAAACCTTCACTCTAACTTTCTCCCATTCAGCCATGGGCTAGAATCACACCTATGGCTTATATCACATATTTAGGCTTGAGGTGTTTTTCTTGGCTTGGGTAAATATGATTTAATAAAAAGGAAAATTTAGGAACGCTGGACAGGTTTTTCCTTTAGAATAGCAAATGTGTGGTCACTCTACATCTATTTTAGCTCGGTTTGCAGATGGAGTGTGGAAGCCAAATGAAATACTGTCATTTGTAATTGTTTTAGTAAGAGCTAAAACACGTGACTACCTGTGTGATATATACGTGTGTGTGTGTGTGTGTGTGTGTGTATCACAACTTCCTACTACTCTACCGGCATATCACCGGGATACAAACAGTTCCAGTTAATTCAGAATTTACTAAAGACGGGTGGGTATTATGTCTCCTTATCAGTATTTCACAAGTTGGTCAGAACTGTCATTGTCAGAGCTGGCTTTAATCATTTTCTCGTAGTCACAGGGTCATATCCCTCCCAGTGGTGAGAATTCACTCTACATGAGGCTGCCACAGAGAGGTGTGGGTCTCTGGTTTCAAGTCTAATCACAAGAGAAGTGAAAATTATGGCCAACAGATGTCAGTCAAGAATACCACAAAGGAAGTGCTGGTGTGAACAGAACGCGCCGGCTATGGTGGTCACTGTGATGTGAAAAAGCAAAGGATTTATGTTTCGGAGAATTGTATATACTTCTAGTGTACAAAGGCATTCCTTTCCCAAATTCAAGAATTCCACACATTTTGAATTCTTTGTCAAAAAAAAGGCTCAAGGAACATTGAAGAAGAGGGAGCAGAAACATTGTAAGAGCCAGAGGATCAAGGAATTTGCTGTGAGGTTGTGCTTCCTAGGGCTATCAGAAGGCACACTCATAGAGTCTTGCCCACATGACTACCCAGATAGGAGTTGGACAAGAATGGCACCAAGGGACATGAAAAGGAGATGGGGAAAGACCATGAGGCCTCAACCCTTCATGACTACACAGGAACTACAGGCAACTAAGGAATGCCAAGAGCAGGAGAAATCGTCTTCCGCAGGGAAGAACACACCAACTGATCAACTAATACCAAATGAAAACATACATACAAGTAACACTGTGTAGACTGAGCAAGTTGTATTTATGTATTTTGGAATATATATGTGTGTAACAACAATTAATGACAAAAGAGGCCATGACTTTGAAAGAAAACCAAGTGGGAGTATACGAAAGGGTCTAGAGGGAGGAATGGGGAAATGATTTAACTATATTATAATCTCAAAAAATATTTTTTTTAAAAAAAGAAAAACAATCATAGAAGGAATGCCCATGGGATATTACTAGAGATTAAGCAAATGCCAAGAAGGAGTTAGATGCTGGATATAATTCCCTGAAACCCAGAACATTCATCAAATGTCCAGAAACATGCCTTTCGTGTCCCAAAGTCTGTGTTCCATCTGCTCACGCTGCAGTGACTGTCAGTGCACAGACTGCATCTGCTAACAGACTTCCCACTATTGTTTTGCACACCAGGCTCACTATTACCCCCTTCAGAATATTATATCTGCCAAATTTGCGTATAAGACAATGAGTAAAATCGTTAATATTTTATATATAATTAAGACTTGCTACACATGCATGCTGCTTCCAGTACAGGTGACTTATATAGCTTTGTTTGGGACAGGAATTGGGGTAAGGAGTTGAGTTCAGGGCCTTGGAATACAAGTATTGAACCACTGAGCCATGGCCCAAGGCCCCTACTGAACTTTATAACATCCCTAATTTCAAAAAGGAAATGGGATTTAGAATCTAATTGTGTGATTCAACAACCAGGCTAAAACAGCAGTATTATAATGTTTTTGGCATTTAGTACAAAGGTTTAAAATTCTAAAGGAAAAAGGGCCAAAGAAATGAATAGACTATAAAGTTCAATTAAATACTGGAAAGAGTTCTGCTGCCCCAAGTAGTCTCTTTCCATGAATCCATAGCAGCAGGACATGCGGCACTCTTGGCTTAGAGTAGAATTTCCGCTCCCCAAAGGACTTTATCAACAGAAAAATTTTATTTGGTAGTATGCTACTTGCCTCTATCTCTGCCCCCGCCCCCAAACAGGGTTTCATGTTTCCTAGGTTGGTTTTAAACTCCCTGTGTAGTTAAGAGTGGCAGATAAGAGCTGGCACACCCACTGGCACTTGGCTCAAAATTAAATTACTCTACTTCCCAAGATCTTAAAGACCAACACATTTAAGGGAATTATAAGCCAGGCGGTGGCGACGCACGCCTTTAATCCCAGAATTGGGGAGGAAGAGGCAGGAGGGCCTCTATGAGTTTGAGGCCAGCCTGGTCTTCAGAGTGAGTTCTAGGACAGCCAAGGCTAGACAGAGAAAACCTGTCTTGAAAGTCAAAACCAAACCAAACCAAAAGAAAGAAAGAATTACAGAATTGTAGATAATGACTACTCTGACTCCCAGATTTACTACTTTTTGTGATCTTTCCATTCGTTTCTAACCCATTTCTCTGACATAGACTTCATCACCTAAACCTTTCTGGAAGTTCTTGGCTTTTAAAAACAAATAGACCCATATAAAAAACAGTGAACAAGCAACACATTCACAACTAAGAGGCAAATACAAGGGAGATGATGTGCAGCATGATGGGAGCCATCGTAGGCAGAGACTGGGTCCTGTGCAATTCAGGTCTCTGCTCAGGGATTCAAGCATGCGATCCACGGGGACTCATCCGTCACTGGGCCACAGCAGCACCACTCACGTGCTGGCTAGCTTTACCTTTAACAGAGACTTTCTTGGTGACCTCAGTCATTTCCATGTATTTCCTATGAAATTTGCTTCTTTGTCAGGAAAAAGGAGGACAAGGGCAATGCCTTCCTTCTTAGTGCATCAAGGAAATGGGTTAGCAATAAACAGAAAGGCGATGGAAAAGAACTAAGAATTGATATTGCAATACTTAACTTACCATTTTTTTTACTATAAGTCAAAAGTTGTTTAGATAAAGGTGGGGAATTTTGCCAAATTTTTCCTTCATTCCTCCAAGCTTTGTATCATTTACTTCATTCTGTTTCTTTTCCTTTTATATCTCTGTGTGAACATCTGCATACATGTATAAACACTACATGTGTGCCTGTTGCCCATGGAGGCCAGAAGAGGGCGTCAGATTCCCTGGGACCAGAATTACAGGTGGCTGTGAGCCACCGGCTGTGGTGCTGAGAATCAAACTCAGGTCCTCTGCAAGAGCAGCCTCTGCTCTTCACCAGGAGCCATTCCCCCCACCCCCACCCCCGTATTCTTAAGATGGCCCAGCAATGCATGGCTAGGATTTCTATTTCACAGAAGGCAGAACCAAGTCTCAGGGAGTCTAAACTGGAGTATAATTACATAAGACAAAAAGGTGCTTAAACTTGGGTGAGGAATCCCATTTTGAGTTCCCACATGTGAGTTAAGATTCTATTAGCTGGGTGGTGGTGATGCGCACCTTTAACCCCAGAACTAGGAAGGCAGAGGCCGGTGGATCTTTGTGAGTCTCTGGCTCCCAACAGCTAGTCCCCATTTCTGTCCACACACATTTGCCCTGTAAACCCTTTCGTTTATCTGCCAGAATTAATCTGCCCAGATGCTCACTGGCCCTCCAACCCACATCTTTTTTTTTGGCATTCACATTTTAGTTTAAAATATTTGCTGAGATGGCTTCATCCATTCAGACAGGTCTGAAAATCCCTAGACTGAGCTCTGCCACCTTTCTCCCCTACTCTCCCCCTCCCTACCCCCCCCCAGCACTTTCCATACCCATTACAGCCTTTGTATCTATCTCCAAAGCACCAGAAGGCAAAGCAGGAAAACTCAGGGCCTTGAACTCAGGACTGTTGCAGGAAACTCAAAAGAAAGGCTATTCAAACAGATGAGGGGGTAAAGACCAAACTTGCAACGAATCAAAACCAATGCTCTCCTAAGGTCTTTCAGAACTCACTTAGCATGTGGGCATCTCCACAGGCAAGATGGCAGAATGAATCCAGATAGTCAAGCTCCTAGCCCAGAGATGTGTCTATAGATGTGCAATGAATGCCTTCTCAACTTTTTAAAATCCAACTCAAAGAAAGTTCACACTTTTGTTATCTGCATTTCTGCTCAGCAATATTCCATCTCACAAGAGTACCAGTTGAATGGAAGGATCCCCATAAAACCCAGGGCTTTAAGAGATATCCATGACACCCCTTCGAAGAAAATACTCGTGGTCAGTATGCCTAACCATTTGTTGACCTATTAGAAAGTTGGGGAACAAAGTTCACGAGGCCACGTGGTCTGGGAAGGAATCATTGGCTTTGGCAGAAACCTTTAGGCCACTATTATAAAGACAATGGCTTTAGTGATACATGAGGCAGAAGAGTGGTACACGCTGAACCCTCTCAAAGCTGTGAACACTGACTGCTGATTGACCCAAGAAAAACACCAGCAGGAGGCTCTAGTGCCACCCCATGTAGGAGGTGACACCAGTTGAAGGGACAGAGAGAAGGCTCAGATTTAACAGACCAGGTATTGGGTAAAAAGCATCATCAAGGAAGAAAACTCAAGATGTTTGAGTTGAAAACAGGTAAGAACAGAGAAGCTCTTGCTAAGAAGCATATAGGAACAGCACCAGCCTGTGGAGGCCCAAAGAGGCCAAAGGTCAGAGAGCTTTGTACTTGTTTTTAGTTCATTCAAGTTTATAGCGTCCCACCTATATGTAAATCAGAATTCTGCTCTCACAAGGCTATTGTCAACAGGTGTGGCTAGTTGCCAGACCTCGAGCTCCTGAAATAGGGAAGTAGTTGGTTCCTACCTAAAACAAGTCTAAGGATCCAACTAAGTTTCAGTTCCCTTTGAGGAAATAACTTAGGATTCCACCCAGGGAGTGGTTTGCCTACTGAGTGTTTGGTCTAGGGCATGAGTCAAGGGCATGAGCCTAGGAATGTACCCCAATTTGTACGTTAATGCAGTCCTTTTGTTCTACTCCTACCTTTTGAAATCAGGGGTTTATTAAGCTGTTGGAAATTTTCAGTACTCACTGACATTCCCTCTTGATACTATCCTATATGTTTCTGAATTTTATTATTTTGTTTGCGTCTTCATATTCTTTACTACACTCTGGAAGAGGGTTATGTTTGCCGAGGCTGGCCCCCAACACCAGCCTGAGTGCCAAGCACTGTGGGATGCTGTGAATTTATTTCTACACAGCATTATAACAATATTGGGTAAAAACTACTATCATACTCATCTTGTAGGTAAAGAAACGATTAGGCAAATAGTTTGACCACAGAGCTCAGTAGGTGAATGTCAGACTAAACCAGGAGGATCATCCCATAGGTACTATCCTGGCACTAGGAGGCTGCTGGGAGAAAGAACACGGTGACATCTGTGATGGACAGCTGAGAAGGGATTAAAGGGACTGCTGGGGCACGCTAGAAAATAGAAGGCAAAATGAATCCACTTAAAACCACAGATGCAGATTAACAATGTGAACTCAAAGTTCCTATTTTCTCTCTGGTGAGATGAAGAATTAGAATGTTTAAAAATTTACATAAAATACACACACAGACACACACACACACACACACACACACTCAAGTAAGTATACACACACACCACCACAGATTATTTAGCTTATTTGCTCATAGGTCTGTCTGGCAGCTAAGAAGTCCAAACTCTTGGTGCCAGTCTGCTCAGTGTCTGGTAAGGGGCTCCTTGCTACATTACCACCATGTCAGAGATGGTGAAGCGAAGCAGAGCAAGTGAGATAGCCTGTATGCCCTCTCTTCAAGACGGGGGGGCCCACCTACCTGACTCATCTACTCATCCTGTCCTCATTATTTCCTAAGAGCCCCACCTCCAAGGATCATTAACATAAAACTTGGGGATTAAGTTCCAATGTTAATTTAAGGGGGCATACTAAAACAACATTATCATTATTAACCTGACTACACAGATGATCATTCCTTACATTGTCTTGGTGTTAGTAATAAAAATTTAACTTGATTCTGGTAAAGGACTAACACAGACTAACTTAGTCAAAATGCTGGCATTAACAAATTCAGTGGTTATCCAGGGAAATCTAGTTTCCCTACAATTCCTTTGGCCTGGACTATTTAGACCATGAAATCTAAAATGGTAAAGGTGAGCCCAGGTAAAACCATGTGGCATTGAATCTACTGTCTGGTCCCGCAGGTTCATCTCACAATGTTCCTCGAAAAAGAGGAGGCCAAGCAGAAGAGTACAGGAAGCTGGGGGTACCGATGACCTGAGAGGCAAGGGATTCAGAAAAGATCCCCAGAAAAGCAGGAAAGCATCTCAGTCCTGCGGACAGAGAGATGATGGGTCAGAATCGAAAGAAAAAAACAACAACAAAAAAACCCCACAAACTTGGTCAAAAAAGAGAAAGTGAGACAATAAACTTGGATAAGCTTGGCCAGTCAATTTTAGTGGAGCATTAGGTCTGCAGTTGCTGGTAGAGGGACATTTATCCCAAAATGGTGGTTCTGACTTACCTCGGAGGTTACAAGAAAGCACACAGCGAGGACTGAACCATGTACATTCACTACGATGTACAGGGAGCAGACAGGACATGACAATCACAGGGGTGGCGAGAACATCCTAGCATCCCACTCAAATGTCTTCCAGATGAGAAGCAACACACGACATTATTCTAAAAACACCAACCATATCTGTTTTTATTCTATTTGTCCTTTGCGCGTAGAATTAATGCCACAGTATGTGTTAAGAAAATACATTTCTGGAGAGTGTTTGTTTTAGTAGCAAAGTCCCAGACTGGGCTCACACCAAAGAACCTTCACTTCTCAGCATACGTTCCTGTGGGATGTTAGACAGGTCAACAGACTCTTCAAGTCTCAGTTACTTTCACCGAGAGAAAAGAGTAACACCATTTATTTTTAAAAGGCTTATTAGATCAATGATATTGCAATTCAGGTAAAAATTGTTACTTAAAGATCAGCTATTTTGGAATCTGCCTCTTGACTAGTTGTAAAGATTTTTGACAGGGAAGAAAATTTTCAGAATCAAAGAGTAGACACACAAAAGATTCAGTTACATGTAGCAGGAAAAGTAAGGAGAAAAGAAAGAGAAGAGTCTACTCTGAGCTCTTCTCTCACTTAGTGATAGAACTATGGACAGCTCACCAGCCAATCAAATAATGGGAGAGGTGTCAAAAACATTACAGTAACAAGAGGGAGCTTTGTGTTCCTAGTTTGAACATTTGAGACATTACTATGGGATCAATGGAAATTCCCCCAGAATGTTCTCTGCTGCACCCACAATTCACCCGTAGGAGGCACTGAGGTCTCTGTACTCACAGATGAGCACTACGGGAACCTGAACATTAAACACACGGGTTTTCTTCAAGAGAAGGAATGCATAATCTATTATCCTCCCCAAAGGCTGAGAACCAAAATGGTTAATAGCCTGGTGACCTTTGGACTACCTATGTGGTTAGAGATTGCACTGGATCCTCCTCTAGGTCCATACTGTAAGCTTGTTTTTCTCAGTCAATCCAGAACCCATATTTATGGGTCACATTCATCTGTATTTAGCTTACTTTATTCCTCAAAGAGATTTATGTATGTTTTGCTGTACATGAGGGATATAATTAATTATTACCAGAATACATTTTCACCAAATTGTGCTATGCTTAAATATGCCTAAGTAAACTACTGGGGATCAGACTTCAGAAGTCTGAACCAACACTGACTAGTGAGTCATGCTAAATGGAACTAGCTTCTTGCCTCCTGCAGACTGAGGTTGCAGAGACACCTGCACACACCCTTTACAATAATGCCTGGTAAATAACTAAACAGAGAGAGATGTTAGAAGGTCAATTAGAGAAGAGCCATCTCGTCAACCATAGTGTATGACAAAGTGCTGATCAAGTGAACTGACCCTAGGAAATGGCTCTTCTGGAACTTGGAAAGCAAGCTACTTGAATAGAAACCTGGAAAGAATTGTTTCACATCAAATATTCTACATCAGGTGCTTTAAGAACTTTGCTTAATCTTCACCATCCAAGACAAGAAAACCAGGGACAGTGTGCTGACAGTATCTGCGGCCATAACCTACCATGGAGATTACAGAGGAATGACTACTTTGAAAGACAACTAATGTGAAAATAGGCACTGAGGGAACTCAGCTAGGGAAAAACGAAAGACAAATGCTAGTGGACAGTCCTGTTAATACCAAACAGACATAAATTATTAAAATAGCTGTGACAGAAGCAGCTGCCAATCAGCCCAAAGATCCTGTCCTCAGAAATTAAATTCTAGTCTCAAAAGAAAGGGAATGCTATAGTCTTACGGTGGCAGAAATCTAGCAAATATACAAGACTCCTCAAACCACAACTTTGGTTGGAGGCTAAAATATGAAACAAGGCAGCAGTGTAGCTCAGGGATAGAGGAGGTGCATTAGCCAGGGATAGAGGAGGTGCATTAGCATGGGCGAGATCCTGGGCTCAGTCACCAGTTCCATCTGCCTACTCCCTGACCCCCTATACATATACAAGCACACAAACTTTAAAATTAAAACTGAAAGTAAAGAAAGGCTCAGTGTCCTTCTGCTCTTGCAAAGGACCTCGGTTTTGGTTCCCAGTTTCTAAGTGGTAGCACAGAGCCATCCACAAATCCAGTTCTAGGGAAGCCAACACCCTCAGGCACCAGGTACACACATGGTACATATACACATATACATAAAAACATAAATCTTAAAAACAAACAAAAAACTAGTTTTTTTCCTAAAGAAATCTCTTACTATAGAAGACACATTATGGGTAAACACTAAAAATCCATCCTGGTACTGTAATAACCACCCCAGAAGAACAACACTGGAAAACTGCACATGTGGGAACACTTTTAAATACAGATGTCATTCCCCTTATCGGCTTCCTTCTCTTTGGGATCAGTTTTCAAAGAACCCATTCGATGATCATTTCTACTCCTCAACTAGTCCCACTGTGACCCTGCAGCTCTTTAAGGTGCAATATTCTCTCTCATCACCAAACATCTCTATCATTAAGTTCTTGAGTCCACCCCACAATCCAACTGCTTGCTTCTTTTTTCTTCAAATATTTACTAGTACATTCAATTCATTCTTACATAATTTGCCACTCAGCCAACTGACTTACTCTACTCTTCTTAAGTGAATGTCTTAACACCAAACCATGATATAAAACACAGCACAGGATATAGACTATAGAGTGGAAAAGGCCAAGGAGAAACATCTTGACCTTGACCTGACTCTAGGACCGGGGTTGGAAATCCCAATCTCTGATCTTGCCCTAAATTAGGCTGCAGAATCCCACCAATCACTGAGGTCCTGAGCACAAAACCCCACCAATCCCTGAACTTGCCTCAGAATCAGACCACCAAAACCCACTAATTCCAAACCACCCTGGGGAAAGCTCCACCCCTGCCCCCAAGAAACCCTATATAAACTCTGTACCCTGTTCAGTTTGCTGCTGCTTCTCACAGGAGGCAGCCACCTCCCTCCCTCCCCCTGGATTCTCCCTTACCAATAAATCTCCCTTACCAATAAAGTGAGGTTTGTTATGCAGTGTGACATTTTCGCTGTAGTCGAGCCCAGCTCTAACAACTTTCCCTGGAGCCTGAGCAGACTGAACCAAAGTAGAACTGTAATGCTTTTACAGGGAAAAATTTCCCCTAGTCCAGCAGAATTGTAATACTCTGGGGGACCTAAGTAGAGCTGTAACACCC